>JARYHS010011408.1:193989010-194270288 GCA_031002005.1 Vandiemenella viatica
CCTGGTGGAAAAATAATTTGGCGCTTATCGCCCCGATTCATTCACATAAACAGCTTTGTTCAGCGAAGCTTAGCGCCGACGACGATAAAAATATCGTCGCTTTCATTAACGTCGAGAATTGCTTTACGATCATTACACTGTTTTGTTTTGCAGGCCCCAGCTGCTGGAAGCGGGGAAGAAATAACAGCTAGCGTGATGTGTTATATTCTGTATTAATGAATTGCGTAGAGAGTAATTGATGTGCACAAAACATTGTTAAACGTGACTTTCAGTCAACATGGATAATAGGATTGGATCAGGGCAATGTTGCCACCTTAGCGATTTTGTCGCTAGATTTAGCGAATTTTGAAGCTCGAAAGCGATATTCTTAAATATATTATTGCTAAAAAAATATTTGGTGATTTTTAGTGATATTGAACCTTGCAGACTTTCGAAAAAAGTGATTGGAATTGGGAAAGGTAATGGCTCTGTCATGACTCGTATAAATAATGGCGTACATAATATATTGAAAACGGAATATGGCTTACCCAATACAAGAAGGCTGCTGGAACAAATAACTTTCTGGAGTTATCTGATTTAGCCATATCCTATCACCTTCTCACTCGAATGCCGTAGCAGAAATGATGAGCATTCTTAAAAACAGTATGAGAAATAGGATGGCTGTAAATACTCTTGATAGCATTCTTGTTATAAGGAATCAGTTAAAAATTGTGAAAAAAGCTGCTACAGTTACGAGCTTCTGTCTGATGTGATTGCTGCAATTTATAAAGATGCTAAATACTCTATTAAATTTAAGACTGACGATTCATCTCATTCTTCCACATCTGCATGTTCTGCAACTCCAACGATAGACCAAGATTATGAAGAAGAAATTTGATGTGAATTTTAATACAATGTTATGTTTAATTTATTGAAAATACTGATTATTAAAATATTTTTATATTACTTACCTTATCATTTTCCTTTAATTTATTTAGCGATTTCTAGCAAAGATTTTAGTTCTGAATATCTCACCATCTAGTAACTTTTGACACCATGTCTAACGATTTTTGTTTTCTTAAGTTGGCAAGATTAGGGGGGAGAGTCAAAAGTCCCAAATGTATTTTTTTAGGCTATTTTCAAGATCAGTCTAAATTAATGCTAGCTGATATTATTATTGCCTCTCATAGTCAGGAATTCTTCAAAGAGAACGATATGTTAACAATTTTGTAACGTGCGCAGACAGGTAGAAAAACTAATTCGCACACGTAATTATATAAACAACTTCCCTGATAATGATCAAAAGATTTAAGCCCGATACCATTTTTTGGAGTATGGTCACGGATTTAAAATAGTTCCCGTTTTAATGTCTGGCTAAAATACGAATTTAAATTTCACATTAAATTCAGTGTAATAAAAAATCCCCACGTTTTTCCTTTTAACAGTCTTAACCTCAAGTCTGATGTCCTTTGTAAATACCTTAAGATGGCCGAGCAGTGACAGAAATGATTGCAAAATTGAAGAACTTCATTAGATCGTAAAGTACAATTTTACACCACGGTTTTTTTCAACCGTAAAGTTTTACCACATGTTTTAACTAAATATAATTTTAAAAAGAAATCGAATCCCCATCCGACTATCCAGATTGGGTTTTCCCCAAATCACTGCAGGTGAATGCCGGTACGGTACCTTCAAAAGGCCATGGCCAAATTCCTTCCCGTTCCTTGTACCCCATCCTTCATCGTCTTTAATGACCTCGATGTCGGGCTATGCTAATGCTATAAACAAAGCATAAGAAAGCAATTTAAAATGAAATGCTACGAAAGCAAACTTAGTGAAAGTATTCTGTCAATTTATTTGCTCATATCCTCGATTTTGCTGTAACATTTCTGGCCACTGCTAGTGTGCCAACGAAGGCCGTGCGTGTGACGTCAGCGTTCGGTGCCGTCAGCGTGTAAAATAAAATCGTCATCATCACCATCATCAGTGTTCTGCATGATTGCTCTCCATGCTATCTTGTCTTATGCCCTCCTATTCATGCCCCTGTAGTTGCAGTTTTCTCTGATGTTGTCTCTCGTCTTGTACCTCCTTCTTCCTCTCACTATCCCAATCTTCCAAGGCGTCTCTTAACAAGCACTCCCCTTTCAACAAGTGTCCCATCCAGTTCTTCTTCCTTTCTCTTGAGACTTGCAATAGTTTTCTCCGTTCACCAACCCTTTCCAGCATCTCAACATTACTCACTTAGTATCCATTTTATCCACTCAATTCTCCTCCACATCCACATCTCAAACGCTTCCATCCTTTTTGATTTTCCCGTCTCAGTGTCTACGTCTCTGCCCCTTAAAATGCCACACCCCATAAAATGATATTGATTTACAAAATGATTAAAGGTCTTGCTCCCTGTATGAGATCTCACTGATCCAGGAACTAGATCTATGTTTTACTTAATAGCGTTCGCTCTGCAAAATTTCAAGGATTATCTCTGTTTTTTTTTCAATGGCGTTATCGTGCTTAAAGACAAGCATCGCACTCATTATATAAGAGAGGCGAAGTATGCTAAATGATCTTTAATTGTTCTTAATCAGTTAACAGAAATACTTGGTAGTTCGGAGCGTGGTGGCTGAACCGTAACGCTATGGCTTCACATTCGGGAGGATGCGGGTTCGAATCCTCGTCCAGCCATTCATATTTCAGTTCACCATGGTTTCCAGAAATCATTCCAGGAAAATGTTGGGATGGTTACAGAAAATGGCCAAGGCCCAATTTCTTCCCGTTCCCTGCCTCCAGACCTTTCTTGCCTCCAATGACCTCGAATGTCGACGATGCGTGTTTAATACCATGGTTCAAAGTAAATTACCTTTTAAATGAAGTCAATTATTTTTCATATATCAACTAAAATAGTTTATTACTCTTCCATAATAACAATTACTACCCACTTATCTTTTGGTATTCTGTTTACAAACATTATTATACTTGAACACAATAGTTACGCTCGTACAGTTCATTGGTAAAATAGTAATTTTCCTCTGCCCTCTGGCTTATCTTTTTCAATATTAAACTACAATTTTGCGTTCCTCCAGTCAGGATTTTGGAACGTCTTTTTATTCATACTTCTCAAGCCTTTGTTTACAACACCAGCTCGTAAACCAGCAATGGTCACTTGGCAAGAAGAGTGGAATAAATCAAAAACCATTAAAGGCTCACACTATGGAAGTGTCCAACCAAAAATACCAACAAAACCATGGTTTTACAAGTGGAACATCAGCAGACGCCTTATTACCACTATTTCCAGATCTCGTTTCCATCACCGGAATTTCCCAAGCCACCTGCACCGGATAGGGATTCGAGTATCTCCTCTTTGTGATTGTCAAGACCAAGCTATTGGAGACATAAATCATATTATATTCTCATGCAAAAAATTTAAACCTCATCAGGATAAAATGATAAGTGAACTAGCCAGAATGGTAATCCCCCTACCCACAAATTTAATCTTACTTCTAGTGTATAGCATATTTAAAAAATGGAGCTACTGAATTATGAATTTTAAAGGTCTGAAACTGTTGCATATCTGAAGATTGTTCATAGGAATTTTAATTGTATATTAAATGTATCTGTACACCCAGATCTTGCTACTTTCGTCAAATTTATTTTACAAACTATGTATGTTGTGATTAATGTGTACCAATGTATAATACATAAGACGGCTTTATGGTCTCTATTACCGAAGGCCAATTAAATAAAATGAAAAACGTCGTAAACCAGACATCTTCTTTCCTCTAGCTCGACGTTCTTTGTCCTTGAAACTTAAATGTCCAAAGTTAATATATACAATGATAATAACAAAGATATTCTTATAATAATAAATTTCACAATTCGTGAGGTTGTGTTCCTCACAAACCCTAGTTATGGAAGGGCGCTAATGACCTCGATGTTGACGCTCCCTAAAACAACAACAACAACCTAGTTATGGCGCAAAGCTGACGAGGCTACTGAATCTTTCTTCTAGCCTACCGCTGCTGTGTTAGTAACGTGGTCAACACACAGAACTTGCAAGGAGCGACTCTGCTTTGTTCTAGCGGTGATGTCGCCAGCTCGGCCCATCATGCTGACCTTAGCACGTTATTTACGAGGCAATAAAGCCTACTGTGCCGAGTAGCAGTAATTTTTTAGTAGCCGAGCACATTGACAGTTGGACAGACTTCGCCAAGGGCTTAGCAATCAACGAACAGTAAGCTAATCAACAAGCCACTAAAATAAAAACTCACTACAACATTTCCAATTAATTTCCTCGACACGACATTTACAACAAAGGCATACAACTCGGCAGTTACTGAAGTATAGACGGTGAAGTTGGCCAACATCTGGGAAGCCTTGGTCAAGGATGTTCCTCTAGTGCCAATTTTCGCAATTATTATTCAAGATGACACATATCGCCGTAGCTACGAATTGTGTCTCAAAATGAGGCATTGGTGAACCGGAAGTTCTTCTTCTTCCATTGAACTGATACAATCTGGGGCGGTTCTTTTTAATCACAGACAGGTGTAAAACGATCCCGATATTGGGATTCCACGATGAACATAGCTCCACAATTTGATGACGAAACAGACCAAAAGCGAAGAATAAAAATTTCTCTCTTACTTCTGCAGATATACTTGCTCAAATGTGAGGTGATTTCGTTGAAATATGTGGCCTGGACCAAAAAAAATTCGCCGAAGCCAATTTTGATGATGGATTCTTACATAACTGGACAAGACAAATCGAAAGTAAGGAATAAAGTTTTTCGATATCTCGCTCAGTTCTCTAAACATTGTATCTCAAAAGTGAGATCGGCAGGTTGAGATGCCGCCTGATTACAAAAGAAATTTTGCCGAAGCCCTAAGGAACTCCACGTTGGACGTGAACAATGGGTGTTTTGTTTTCTTCCTAGTGGTTGTTGTTGGGTTGAAATGAGGCCTGCACTAGAATAAAAACAAAAGAACTATGCCTATAACTGATTCTTGGCTGTCCGGGTGGCGCCGCGTCATATTTCTTGTAGCCGACGTTTCGACCATCATTCCGTGGTCTTCGTCCAGGGCAGTTCTTACCACAGAATGAGGGTCGAAACGTCGGCTACAAGAAATATGACGCTGCGCCACCCGGACAGCCAAGAATCAACCGACTCCGGCCGCGGAAGCCTACGATTACATATAACTATTTTGACGGTTGATATCTAGAGAACAGAGAGAGATATAAAAAATAAAAAAATTCTTAACTTCCTTTTAGAAAAGCATAATTTTCTTCTAATGTCCACGGTTATCCGTGTCCCCCCCACTCCCCCAAATCAAGTACGATACCTTTTTATGAGAAAGCAACTTTCAAAGTTATTTAGGACAACGCTATTAAATGTGTTTCCAGTTTTTAGTGTTAAGGCAATTTCTAAAATAACTAATGGATTCATTATTTATTACTCGCTGAGCCTTTCAAGTATTACTCTTTAAAACAAGTTCCTATTAAAGTGTTGATAGTTAATAGCTGTGCATCATGGTCTGAAAGTCCATTAACAGATGGATTTATGGTATAAATGAATTTTGAGGTCTCTAGGAAAACATTATCTATTGCTGAGTAACTATTATTATTCATTATTCTTGTGGGAAAATTAACTACTTGATTCAGATTGTATGAGCTGAGTAACGATTCCAACATAACTTTAAAGGATAAGTTACTTTCAAAAATCTACATTAAAATCGCCACACAAGACTATGTTAGCTACTTTACTGCTTAAAAATGTTAATAAGTGTTCAAGTTGGTTCAGCAAAAGAGCGAAGATACTAGAGTGTGCTCTGTATACAGTTATTCTCATAAAATTTTCATTATTAAATTTAGCGCTGTAGTACAAGCTTCAAAATGGTGAGCGAGTCAATACTTGCTAACATTTATATCATCAAAACTATAACCATCTCTGGTATTACTGGAGATCGCGATTCCGCAAGGTATTGGCGTCACAATACTGCAGTGGTCAAAAGTAAGACTCCGCTAGAATTACATTTCAGGCTGTATTACAACCTAATTTCTGCTTGAAAATAATAATCCAAGCTATACTAAAACGGAATTACTGCTTGAAAATAATACATCTCGCGATTGACTACAGAAGTATTTAAACGTTATTACTGATTGATGATGTAGCGGAATCGCGATCTCCAGTAGACCCCCATTTTTAATATAAGTGCCAACTCCTTCTTTCTCCAAGTTAGTTCTACAGTAGTGATAAGCTAAATTTCCTGTTATATTTGACATACCTATACCTGTAGTTGTATGATATTCAGATAACCAATAACTTACATGACTTTGCATTTAACCGTCGTAAAAAAAAAAAAAACAGGTACATTTAAATGAACGTCCCGTATATTTCTGCCTCGTATTCTGATTTTTTATCTCTGTCTTTCGTATTTATGTATAGTTACTTCCACAAGAGACAATTGCTTTTAACTATTTATTTGTAATTTCCTTTGAAGCCAAGCAGAATTATGGAAACTCGGTGGAGGTTGCCGTTCAATTCACTTCATGTCCAGTCCCTATGTTGAACGCATTTTATTGAAGTGCTTCATATAAAATCAACATCTGATCGAGTTTTATTTGTCTTCTTTTGCAGCAATGAATTAAAGAAAGTCGTGTATAAATGTTGATGACTGTTCCCGGATGCCGCGAGCTCAGATCAAAGAAACTAATGTGCAGAATTGGCACTTCGGAATCTGGACGCATTGCCGTTGCGGCGACGGTCATTAACATGTTTTCGACGTTGCGGGTCTCTCCGAAAAAATTCTGGCTGGTCAGCGCATTAAGGGGTTTGACCCGTTCAAGTGGCCACACTCGTTGTCCGGGTCGTAAATTTTGTGATAACGACCGCAGAAAGCCATCCAAAAGCCACATTAAAGTCGCTATTCGCCCTTTCCGCACTCTCTCATATCGCGTGATATGGCGTCATCACTTAAAGTTTAGCAGCATTCCAGCGGCTTGAACAAAACTTTGATCGTACGACCTGTTCTCCTCCTTCAAGCTTTACGGTTAGTCGTCAAAAGAGTCGTTACAGCCAGGGCTGCCAACTCCTAAAAATATTTATCTCTAAACATGAAGTCAAAATTCCCTAAATTATACCTAAAATTTTGTTTGCAGGTTAGATAAGTAAAATACAATACCTCTTATGAATTTCAACGAAGTTCAGTTACAGCTGTAATTCAATGGTATCGATCCAATGGTGTGGCTGTATGGGGTGGAAGATACTGAATTTAATATTGTACAACGGCACCTGATTCATAATGAAAAGAAATTATAACGTAGCTAAACTGTTTTAGCTTTTAAATCTGAATCAGTTTCCCAAGCCTTTGTACACTTTTGACTATAT
This sequence comes from Vandiemenella viatica, assembly GCA_031002005.1. Lineage (NCBI taxonomy): Eukaryota > Metazoa > Arthropoda > Insecta > Orthoptera > Morabidae > Vandiemenella > Vandiemenella viatica. The sequence goes on from JARYHS010011408.1 coordinate 193,996,368, forward strand.
TTCTTTAATTTCACTTCATTCTTATTCTTGGGAATAATCAACAAATCGCTTGTAGGCACGTACCGCATAGTAAAATTATTTCAACCAGAAATAAGTAAACAACAATGTCAACATTGTTTCACGTTGGTTGTTTCTGCAACAAACAGGGCCTTTCCATAGCTAATCCAAAAAAATAAAAACTACTACGTCTATGGTAAGCACTAAACACTGAATGAATAATAATTTTTTCTATAAAAGTATAAATCTGGATCAGAAACATAGATATTTTATTCTGTGATCAGAAAAAAATATTCAGCCATTGAGAAGTCTGAATTCTTAGTAACGAGGTCCTGCACTTGACGTCGCTATTTAAATCTTCAAGAAATAAAACAATAAATCAAGAAGTCTCTAAAATTTCCCCTAAAATTATTTAGCCACCGTGCGTGAGCACCACATAAATTTAGGGGAAAAGTCCCAAAGTTGGACCCATAGTTACAGTATAATAGGATGATTATCCAGGGGCGGTAATTCAGGGTGTCAGGCGAACGGTGGAAAAATCAAATCATGCCGTGAGAAGCCGAAGTATTGTTCGGCCGCCAGATGACAGGGTTTTTGATTCGCCCCTTATTGTGCCTCTTCTAGGGCTAACTAACCTAACCCGGTAATCCTGCCGGGGGACCTACAGATTAAACGTGGAATCCCAGCCACGGAAACGTTCCGGCGTACTTCAAATTACACAGCAAGTTGCGTCAGAAGTGAACGTCGAGTTAAGGATCTTCGAAAATCCCCGTGACAGGGATTCGAAACGGGGACCTCTTGAACTCCAGTCAGACGTCTTAACCATTAAGCCACCAGACCGTACTATTAACGAATAAATCTGTAATTGCTGAAAGGTCTTGTGTCGACCTGCCAAACAAGAAGTTTTCACTTCGGCAAAAGGATCGTGGTTTTCAGGTTTTAGTAACATTTTTTTTTTTTTTTTTTTTTTTTTTAAATTCACCATCTGTGTTCGGTTCATGTAATGCCATTTTTGCTAACGAAGATATTATTAACCCTCTATGGTAGATGAACTGTGGTGACTTCCAGTTGCTTTATCCAGTATGAGAGTGTTCATACGTGTTGATACGTGTTGATGTAAGTGTGTATGACCACACGTTCCGTCGGTTTCCACCAAAGAGGAAAGAGCAGCATTAAACACGTTAATCAATTTTATAGAACAATCCAGCTGTTCAGAAGAAAATACATAGATATAGAATGCTTTAATTACTTTACTTTTTAATTTTTCTATAATTTATAATGCTGGTTCGAAAGGTAAAGAGCCGAAGGCCTAGGAACGGAAACCAGTACCTGTATTTCAGAACTATTGGCCCTGGCTGTTGAGGCACTTATCCCACTGCGACACATGGTGGTGGATAGCTGTCTCTTAAAATTCTTGAGGCTGAGATGTGAACCGGTTCAGCGCGTACTGCTTGACGTCATCGTCCGAGATGAATCGTTTGCCCCTCAGAGTCATTTTTAGGGGATCAAAAATCACGTAATCGCAGGGAGAGAGATCTGGACTGTATGGAGGGTGACCGAGAACCTCCCACTTGATTTCTGCACGAGTGCCGTGATTCTGTTGGCCGTATGAGGCCTTACATTGTAATGGAGCAGAATGACCCCCAAGGGCGAGCTTGCTTCTAGTCGTTTTGATTTGATCTCTTGGTGAAGGGTGGTCAAGGTATGCGAGTAACGTTAGGCAGTCACCGTTGTCCCGTGCTGCAGGTAGTCTATCAGAAGGGGGCTGACTTGAAGAATGAGCGCTTGACGACTGGCGCATGCTTCTGCTAGCTTTGTATTCACGTGACTTGCACTCGTGACCAGATAGCGGCGGGCATGTCGAGTTCCGCGCTCTTGTCGGAAACCCTCTTTGTTACCGACGCATTTCTGTCACCGGTTTACACATTCCAGACTCCGGCTCGTTTCTTTTTTGAAAGTTTCTTTATACGTATTTAATCTTTTATGTCAAAGTATCACTACAAATTTTTAAGTTGAGAATAAACATTATCTCTGTTACACGAATTTTCATTTATTTCAGCTCTGTAATTCAAAATTAGGTAGGATAGAATCTAAACATCTTCAAGTTGAACATTTACCTACAAGAACCTCTCCAAGTCAAAAACCCTTTATAAGTCGAAACCTGCCGACCTCGGTAGCATAGGGGCTAGAGTGTTAGCTCTACGTGCAGAAGTTCACCGGTTCGAGTCCGGCCGCGGGCATTGGTGTTTAACTATTGTGTCTATGTGAATGTCCTGTCCGTCCTATGGTGTCCATACTTAGAAGCAATGATACACTGGAGAAACTAATACGCTGGAAGAGTCATGATTATCACATTGAGCTGCCTATATGGCCTTAGTAGCCGAATGCCATTAAAAATAAAAAAAGTCGAACCCTCTGTAACTCATTTTGCGTCTCCTTTGAAGTTCGACTTACAGAGGTTCTACTTCAAATCGATCAGCATATCCGGCCGCGGGCATGGATGTATAAGTGTTGTGTGAATGTCCTGTCCGTCCTGTGGTGTCTATACTTAGGAATCAGAAAACGTACTGGACAAGCTAATTCACTGGAAGAGATATCATAAACACATTGAGCTGGCTGAATGGCTTAGTTCCCGAAAGCCATTTAAATAAAAAAAAATAAAAAATATACGGTGGCTTTGTCAGACGGAGTGAGCCATTTCACCATTTGGTGCCCATTTCCTCCTTTGGTAGAGTAAGACAGGATGTTTGTCTTACGACATTTACTTCTAGTCTTGCAGAGCGAGCCATGTCACCAGTCTCTGCCTTTCCATATTTGGCAGTGTTTAGTGGAGTTTTGTCCTGGGACATTTTCTCCTATTAACAAAGATTTTTCTTTCAGCTTCACGTATGGTGGTTCTTCATGATGGTGAGTCTTAGTAGAGTAGGTTTAGAGGTCGTTTATGTCGGCCAATAGTAGGGTCATATTGTCCGATGTTACGTACCACTGGATTGTTTGTCTTTATGGAGTTTTTGTAAAAATTTCTAGCGATTTGTCGAAATCTCTCTTTAAGTTTAGGTATTAATGTCGCCTCATGTAGAGGGTTGGTCGGAAACCTGCTCGGAAGGTGCAGAGCTCTTTTTAATGCTCTGTTCTGAATGACTTGGAGCCTTTGTATATGATAGTCAGCTGCGTAGGCCCACACTGGGCTGGCATATTCGATTATTGGTCTGATGAGGGCTGTATAGACTCTGACTCCTGCGGGTGGTGGAAGGAGACTGTTTTTGTTTAACAAGGGGAATAATTCTTGTAGTCTAGCGCTTGCCCGTCGACGAACGTCCTCGAATGTGAGGGCCCCACGTGAGTCTCCTGTCAAGCGTGACGCCCAGGTAGCGTGCGGTCGACGACCAGGCGATGTCATTTCCATCCAACTGTAGTTTAGGCGGTGGTATTGCCTGGAACCGGGTGTCAAGTCTACGCGTTAGCATTATGGCCTGTGTCTTTGTCGCGTTAATTTCGATTCTCCATCGCCTAGCCCAGGATAAAGTTTTCTGCAATACCTCTTGGAGGCGTCTAGTGGCAATAACTCTGCTGCGACTGTAGGTGAAGTATGCCGTGTCGTCCGCGTACGTCGCGACCTCAACCCCAGGGTTGTTAGGGAACATCGGCAGTGTAGAGCGAGTACAGGACAGGTCCAAGGACGGAGCCTTGCGGGACCCCAGCCCTGATCTGTCTGCTGGTGGAGAATGCTTTATCTACGCGGACACTGAAGGAACGGTCGGAGAGGTAGCTTTTTAGAAGTTTAACATAAGGCCCTGGGAACCCCTGCTCATATAACTTGAGTAATAGTCCCGAGTGCCACACAGAGTCAAATGCACGGGATATGTCTAAGCATTACCAGTCCGCAGTACTCTTTAAAATTGAAGGCTCTAGTCGCCATTTCTACAACCCTCATGAGTTGCTGCGTGGTAGAGTGACCTCTTCTAAAACCCAACTGATGATCAGGGATGATGTTGTTGTCTTCAATGTGCGTGTACAGTCGCCGAAGCAATAACTTCTCGAAGACTTTACTGATAGGCCGGTAGTAAGCTGATGGGCCTGTAGTGTTGTGGGAAGTGTGGGTCTTTGCCACTCTTATGCACCCCAACTACCACCGCGTGTTTCCAGCTGTGAGGATATACTTGATGCCTTAATATTTTGTTGAAGATTTCTGTAAGGTACTTGATGGCCCCAGGTGGGAGTTTCCTGATCAGGAGATTTATAATTTTGTCACGACCCGGGGCTTTCCGAGGAGGAAGTTTGGATATGCAACTTGCAACTTCCTCCGGAGTGATGGGGTCGATTTCGTAATCGTCTTCAGCATTTAGGTAAGTTTGCAATCGGCGGCGCACTTCTGCCAGGTGTTGGTAGTTCACATCTTTTTGGGATGGGCGGAAATTCTTCTCGAAAGTATCAGCTAATGCATTAGCTTTCTCCTCCGGGCTGTAAGCTATTCCCCTTTCTCCATGGAGTGGTGGGAGTCGGCGTTTTCGTTTAGTGAATTTCCGAGTGTGCAGCCATAGACTTCCGTCGTCTGTATCCAACATCGAGACTCGTGCACTCCACTGTCGGTTTCTATGTTGTAACAGAGAGGACTTTGATTTCTCTTTGTAGGCGATTCAGTAGACGTTTCGTGGCTGGGATTCTTGTCTGCCTCCATTCTTTTGCAACCCTATTTTTGTGGCGGATTTGGGCCAAGAGTTGCGGGGGTAGCTGTAGGGAGAGTAGCGGCTTGGATGGTCTTCAGTGGCGTCGCGGCTGCAGATGTGTTGTTCACAGCAATTTCAAATTTTTGTACGGCATCGTCAATGTTACCTATGTCCCTGATATCATTGAATTCGGTTTGAAGTAGTTCTTGGTACAGTCTCCAATTTGTTCTTTGAAAATCTGGCTTGGTTTCTTCCATATATTGCCATGGTCCGATGTCGATCTCAACCATGACCGGGCAGTGGTCTGATGACAGCCGATTAATTGATGAGGCTGCCATGAAGCCTTGAATATTCTTTGTAATTATTATGTCAAGAACATCTGGTCTGCCACCATTGTGTGGGTAAAATGTGGGCTCTTCTGGCCCAACCACACACAAATTGTGTCTATTAGTCAATCGTCGCAGTGTAGTTTCCCGCCTGGTTTGCAACTCTACTGTTCCAGTCGGTATGCTTTGCATTTAAATCGCCTCCGACTAGTAATTTAGCCCCGAATGGAAGTCAGAGCCGTGAGGTCCGCTTCGAATGGGAATCCGCGCGGTCGCCGGTATGCTGAGACTATGGTTAGTGGGCCGCTGTCTGTGACCACTTTGATACCCACAGCTTCTATTTGTTGCATGGCTGGCAAAACAATTTCCTGATGAGGGATGGTTCTTTTAATATAGATTGCGACTCCGCCGCCAGCAGTAGGCCTGTCCTTGCGGTAACAATTGTAATTAGCGACTGGGGTATTTAGTCCATGTTTCAAGTGAGTCTCAGATACAAGACACACGTCTATTGACTGTTCATGGAGGAATTGCCTGAACTCATGTACTTGGCTGCGTATGCCATTTGCGTTCCATATACACAACGATAGGAGATACATTGGTATTCGTCTATTCATTATGTGTGCAATGTGCGCATTTTGGGGCAGCCAGGGCTTTCGTCATCGCTGTGGTTAGAGTTCCCAGCTGCTCAGTAAGAGTACACATCATTTTCATGATTGTCTCTAGCATGTTAGGTAAGCCTCTCGAAACTTCCATTCACCATGCCCTCAGTATCGTTATGATTGAACTTCTGGTTAGGAAATTGCGTTCTTCTCTGCCTGGTGGTCATTCCATCAAGCGGTACTAAGACCGTTTTCTCGGCGATGTTCACAGATTCCGTGATATGGTAATCACCTGGGGTTTCAGTTGGCATAGTAGGACTCGCTAATGCCGTATCCTGGTTCTCACTTGAGGGTGCTGACTTCCCATCGTCTCGATTTTGCGTTTGTGTCCTACCTGCTTTTACGCTTTCTTCGTGATTTCTTAATAGTCTGCGTCTTGGCGGTGTTGGGTAGAGTCTTAGGTGGTCTTCTCTTTGGAGCTCTCAGTAGCTTGGACTTGTTCCAGAGGCTGATGTTGAACAGTATCCTGCAAGGATTTAGACGACGCTCCTTTTTGGGTTGAAGTATGAGATTGGTTGGGGGGTAACTTTTCCTTCTCAGTCAATAGACCCCTCTGCCTATCTCGAGCCCTCTTGTAGGCCGTGCAGCCTTTATAACTAGCAACATGACCAGCCTCCACAATTGGAACATTTAGCAACGTCTTTTCCTTTCTGTGTGTTGCACAGGTTGGAGTCATGTTGTCCCGCGCACTTCACGCAGATGGGAGGCATTTTGCAGTTTTTCGCCTGATGGCCAAAGCGCTGGCAGTTAAAGCATTGGGTTGGGCCAGCTGTTGACCGGAGTTTTTCTACCTGCACTTTGAGGTGGCAGATCTTGTCCACCCCAAATATGCCCCTGTTTTCTGGAACGTCTGCCAGCACCACTAAGAACAGTGGCATTAACACATTGCTGCCTGGGCGTCGGAGTTGGGCTACAGTCTGGACAGTAAAACCCATCTCAGGTGAGTTCGTCTTTAAGGTCTTCTGTCGGAAGGGTTCTGGGAATACCCCTGAAGACCACCTTCAGTAGTGGCACTGCTCCAATAGGGAATGTATAGTACGGGGTCCCACTTTCCTGTAGCATCCCTGTGGCAGCAGTGTAATCTTCTACTGTGGTGAATGTGAACTTTATTTTGTCTCCGCCGGCGGTCTTGGCGGCAAAAGAACTCTTCACGACTGCTTCTATTCTGTCATGCAGGGTCTTATAATTTTCCTCAAATTGGACTACAATCGGTGGGATGTGCGCCGATCTCGGTTCAGTTGGTGTTGGTGTGATATCTGTTGGTGAAGGATCTGTCTGTAGTGGCTTAAACTTGTTGGCTGTTTCAACCATTGAGAGATTCTGAGCTGATGTAGCGGCTTTTGCTGTACGCCGCGGGTGCTCGAAGCCATCATCAATTGGTTGGTTTGACAGTGGAAGGTTTTGCTGCTCATCATCATTATCACTTCCGGTCATCTCGGTAGCACCAGAGGGATCGGCTGTAGGGAGGCTCTGAGAAGGGGAAATTTGTGATTGGACTGCATTAACCAGTGTCGTTGTAGTAGTGCGGAGAAAGTCAGCCGCGGAAGACATGCCCTACTGTTGAGGTAACTAACAAGGACAGACCTGGACATCTGTATGCATGTATGGGCGCGGGCCCGCGATGAAGCCCCTCCTCACGGAATGCCATTGCTGTAAATCACAGAGAGAGTGCTCGAAGGAGAGGCACAACGTCTTTGATGTGCGCCAGCAATTTTCCGCGTTGCTCAACTCTTACAACTCATAAATGAACCGCGGCAGTTATACACAAACGCTACAAGCCGGCGTACCTAAATTCAAAACAGTCGCGCGGATAAATTCTTTAATTTATATGACACGGCGACCTCTTTCTGTCACGAATGAACGACGCAATGCAGGCGTAAGTGCGAGACCGTGAAAGACAGGCGCTGCACGCAACAGCATACGCCAGCATTATTGTTTTTTCTTCTGGCTCTATGCCACGTCGACGTCGAGGTCATTAGAGGCGAGAAAGAACTGGGGACAATGAATGAGAAGGAATTCGCCGATGTCGTTTTTGAAGGAAGAATTCCGGCATTCGCCTGGTGCGATTTGGGGAAACCATGGAAAAATTAATTTGAATAGCCGTACAGAGATTTCAATGCGACGCTATAGCGTTACAGCTCATCCTTCAATTTACTGTAGACGATTGACGTTTTGACAAAAAAAAAAAAAAAAAAAAAAAAAAAAAAAAAAAAAAAAAAAAAAACCCACCACTGCCGAACACCATCTAAACCAAGGGCATTGGGGACAAGGAATGGGAAGTAATTCGATAATGACCTTTTGTAGGAAGCATCCCGGAAATCGCCTGGATTGATTTTGGGAAACCATGGAAAACCCAAATCTGGATGCCTGGTTGGGGATTCGAACTCGCGTTCTCCCGAATGCGAGGCCAGAACGTTATCCGTTCACCCACCAAGCTCGATGATAGGTTTTTTAGTATGGCAGTGTCTAAATAGTAATATTTCGTGTTGTATTAGTGACTTAGTTACAGTGTATTTTAGTGCCTCCTCAATCAACCTCATTCATACCCATCTAACCAAACCCGGTAATCCTACTAGGTAACTGGGACCTGCAGTTTATCGAGTAATCTAGGTCAGGGAGCGTGACAGAGGTAATTATCATTTTCATTAACTCAGAATAATACTGTACTGATGATAGGTGTCCCACTAAACATTTAGCTAAGAAAACAAACATTATGAATAATGGAACGCGATGATTAAGATTGCTGATGACAAATAATCCACTAAATATCGGAAAATTAGTGACATTACACGAACGTCAGCCCTGTAACTAACATTACTTCATAATACGTATTTTTAATCAAACTGTTGATAATGTACCAGCATTATTTAAATAAATCTTAAAAAAGTAATTTTAAAAATATGCCCGTGTTTTTCAGCGTAGATGATATTTTACGCATCACCTAAAACGAACGTCATCGAGTCACTATTTCAAAAAGTGGGTTACGGGTCATCAACCGAGCGTGTTGGATGAGCGGTTAACGCTGTGGCCTCGCATTCGGGAGGACGCGGGTTCGAATCCCCGTCCGGGCATCCAGATTTGGGTCTTCCATGGTTTCCCCAAATCACTCCACGCCATTGCCGTGATGCTTCTTTCAAAAGGCCATGACCGAACTCCTTCCCGTTCCTTGTCCCCAGTCCCATACCACCTCTAATGACCTCGACGTCGACGAGGGGTAAAGTGTTCGACGGAAAATGGATACTAATTTGTGGATATTCATAACTTAATTTGTCAGATTTTTGACGTGACATCAAAAATGGAATAGCCTATACCGTATTTTATTCCATAGAGAATGAGCTGTACATTATTAAAAACCGCATCAAAATATTACCTGTAGTTTGCATAAAGAGCGCTCAAACGAACAGACAGGATTTTTTAAAGTGTTTTACTCCATAGAGAATGAGCTGTACATTATTAAAAACCGCATCAAAATATTACCTGTAGTTTGCATAAAGAGCGCTCAAACGAACAGACAGGATTTTTTAAAGTGTTTATTCTGTATATGTAGCTTATTAACATTGCGCAAGCACATTTCTTCTTCAAAAATATCTTTAATGAATATACTTTTTCCTTATAAAATTTTTATTGTATTTATAAAAAATTTAAACCATTTCACGATTCTGTCTTAATTAGGCAAATCACACACGAGTCGAGGTTGAAACAAATAGATACATTTCTTTTTGGGGTATTTTCTATGTTCCCTGCCATTTCTCACTTAATTTATACTCTGTGGACGGAGAACTCTATGGAAATGTTTTATACATTATTTTTACTTCCTCGCTAACACAAACTACATGAATAAATAATATCTTCAAAACTCGATGTTAATTCACTAACCTTCACTTCAAATAATAATTTTCAGTTACGTACAAAGAATATTCACATACTTATAGTTAGTCTGCACGAACAATACGAAGTAAAGAAATGTAGTCCCTTCAGAATTTTCGGCGAGATTTACGATCAGCAGAATGATTTGAAACACATGTTTTTCCAGGTTTCGAATTCGCAACGATAGTTAACTGTTCATTCCCTGTGTTAGGTCACGGTACTCAACGACTCTCTTTGATCTCTAGACCAGAGAGAGTATATATTTCCTTGGTGGGATCTACAAACAACTACTGAGTAGCCGAATAATCCCCCTATAATTCCCTGCTGGCTTTCACTACTACTTTCTTTAATAATTAAACAACTCAACTTCAACTGCAACAGCCAGACAAACAGACTAATAACTCACGGCTATTTCACTTTACGAAACAGCCTATCCACAATTAACAAATCACAGTTATAGATGGTTATCGTTAGGGTGCTAATGACCTCGCCGTCGACGCGCTTTGAAGCTACAACCACAACAACAATTAGCAGTTACCGTTCTCAGATAATTGGTTAGCGACTAACTATATAGCCGTCCATATTAAAGTTTCAAGCAATGAGCTCGGTCCAAATATGGCTGTAAACAGATCCTTGACTACGTCTTGTTATATTAACATTATTCTCGCATCATTATTAATTTCCGTGTGTATTTTTTATATGATTTAAAAACAGTCTTTGCAGCAATGAACCGGTTGTTGAAAGGGTTACAAAGTCCTTGTTGGAGAGACTGATGAGGGGATTTAGCAAAGAAGTAAGGGAATTGGGTTACAAAACTTCGTTTTTTTTATCTGCTTAACGTCTCTCTAACAGCGAGGTCTTTAGAGATGGTAAAGGACGGGGGGCAAGGACTGGGAAGGAATTCGCCAATGGCCTTTTGAAGGAAGCATCCCGGCATTTGCCTGGAGTGATTTGAGAAACCATAGAAAACCCAAATCTGGATGCCCGGACGGGGATTCGAACCACCGTCCTCCCGAATGCGAGGCCAGAACGCTAGCCGTTACACCGCCACGCTCGGTACAAAACTTCGGTCATACAATTGCTTGAATATGTTGGTGCAGTATGGGACTAATATTTTGCGTATCAAATACACGAATTGGACGGGATGTAAATAAATGCTGCTAGAATTGTCTCTGTAACTTACTACAGAACTGATATCATAAAAGGAGCAGTAATGGGAATCACTGGAAGACAGGAGGAGGGTGAAGAAAGTGCCGGTAGTGGACAAGGCGTATATTTGCGATGAAGCGTGGAAAGACATTGGTGGAAAAAAAATACGAAAGGTGCCTGCTCAAAAACTGACACTCGATTTCAGGCACAAGTGTGGGAAGATTTTCTTTTGTAGGCAACAGTATCGATGATTGGAATTAATTACCAAGAGATATCATGAATAATTTATCAAAAACATTTAAAGAATTTAAAGCTGAAATTTCTAGAGGGCGAAAGTAGGCGGGTGTAAGGAAGGGGAAAAGTGGATATGCAGGGAAAATGTCACCGGAGCGTACGGTCCATTGTAATTAAATCAACTTAATTAACTAAAAAATATCTCTGCAACAAAGGAGATGCAGAATGCAATATCGCTGGGGTCTATAAATAAGAAAAGAATGAACGAATTATTATTATGTGGATTTTGAAATATGGAAATTAGTTTTGAGTTAGGCGGGAAGAGAGAATTATTTATTTATTGTCGGTGGAATTGAACCGTTTAATGCAAGTAAAAGAAATCTGAGAAATAAAACAGTGCAGATTCCAAGTAACTAATAACATTATATGTGCTGAATCGGAACTATGAAGAAAGGTAAACGTACCTCAAATATAAAAGACTTACAACCTGCATCCTGATTTGGATTGTAACGTGTTTTTTTTTTTTCCAGTTACGACCAAAGCACAATCAAGCTTATCTGTCACAGAGGAGACTTAATTATTTTATCTTTTTTTAAAAAAATTCTGCGTCGTTAGGAATTAAAGACGATTTTGAAATGACCAACCTCCCAGCCAGCATAACATCCTGGTCGGATGTCAGCGGGAGATGGCATTAAAATAAATGGAGGACCCATAACGCTGTGATTTACGAGACAACGCGAAGACTACAAGGAACAAGGTCCGAAATCTCATTCCAGCTGGAAAGCTCAGGTATAACATTTGTGGCACCTGCTCATCCACCGCAGCGCTACATCAAAACGGGTGGGGAAAAAATCAGAGGTGAACGATATTCTTGTGTCGACTATAAATAATCGTATATAATACGATAAAAACGAGAAAAGACTGTGAACAGCAGCTGCAGGGTGAGCTGGACAGGTTATCTAGCTGAGTAGGTCAATATGGGAGGAAGATAAATGCAAAGAAGAGTCAGCTCATTAGATACACATATAAAAAGCTAACTATTGATCATATGGTGGGGAAGGAATTGCTTGTTGGAGTCTTGAAACGTAAATACCTTGGCATAATATCTGATAATAAACTCAATTTGGCAGGACACATTTGGCAAGTGGTAGGAAAAGGATTCAAAATCCTTCATTTAGTGGAGAGCGGGTTGACAGGAAGTACCAAAGAAATGATGACATTTGGTCAGATCATTGTTTGGATTTGGAGGCGTAGTTCGGTACAACGTTGGGTATCAAATAAAGGAGTTGGAGGAGGTGCAAAGAAAGGCTGCTAGATATGTCTCTGGAAATTACCACAGATCACAATCAGTAACTGATATGACAAAGGAACTGAAATGGGATTCATTGGAAGACAGGAGGAGGGTGAAGAGAGTTTTGGGATTGTACAAGGTATACTGGTGATGAGGCGTGGAAGGATATTGGTGGAAGAATTAAGATAGGTGCATGGAAGGGGAAAGATGATCCTGACCACAAGGTGGCACTCTATTTCAGGCACAATAAATTATCTTTTATAGGTAGGCTTGGCAACTTTTCAGATTTGCACGACCAGACAAATGCCCGCGGAGGAGGGGTGGGGGGGGGGGCGGGAGTGGTGAGGGGATTCGTATGTTATCAAAAGTAAAACTTATACAAATTCTTTTTTATTTAAATTTTTACAAATAATTGTTATTAGAGCTGTAAAAGTAACGATGTATTCGTTACTGAGTAACTGATTCGTCGCCTGACTCGAAGAACCGAATCGTTACTCACAAATTCATTTCGTTACTCGTATATTCCGTTACTCACATTTGTCGTATAGGTGCGAACACGTTCCAGTTCTCGCAGCTAACTAATTTTGACAACGTAAAGACTAAATTTGTAGTTTTTATTTTGTTTAACATTAAAATTTATAGTGCATAATTTCTAAATAGAAAATTTGTATGGATAATTTGAGATAGTTATTGTTTTTTCATTGATCGTTCATTAGTGAGGTTTATTGATTTCGAACATTTATTAAATGTGTTTATTTTAAGATTTGATACATTCTATTTTATTTCATAGTGTAATTTACAATATAAAAGACTTGTCTAATAGTTTGTGATATAAATCTCTGCATTTGTTATGTTCTAATAACATTTAATTAAATTGCAATGGAGCGCGCGCTTCGGTGGCAATTTCCCTACACGCTCATCTTCCCCCCCTTCCCTGCATCCACCTACATTGGCCCTTTTGCAAATTTTAACTTTAAATTCTTTCAACGTTTTTGATAAATTATTCATCATTTCTCTTGGTAACTTATTCCAATCTCTGACGCCCTTACCTAAAAAACTCTTGTGCCTGAAATCGAGTGCCAGCTTGTGGTCATGTTCATCTTTTCCCTTCCAAGCATTACTTTTAATTCTTACACCAATATCTTTCCATACCTCATCATCAATATACGCCTTGTACACTCCCATGACCCTCTTCAGCCTCATCCTGTGTTGCAATGAATCCCATTCCAGCTCTTTTATCATATTTGTTACTGATTGCATTCTAAGAATAATTTTTTTTTAAAATCTAGCAGCCCTTTCAGCAATTCCAGAATTCCATAAAAAAACCCAGGTACAATAACTTTATTCCTTTTGCCTGGTGTTAGTTACGGTATTGTATTATTACCACATGATTCATGTGATCAATGCGGTACTAGCTATGATGTTGAATGTTTGTTGTAACCGTGATGCAATAAAAATTAAGAATTTTTAATATTGATATTTTTAAAATGAAATAAAGCGGGAGTAGGTAGCACTCTGCCTGCAGGCCCGATTTGATGGTGTGTCCACATTTATTTTAACAAATCTATCACAAAAGGATGAAGAATTTACAAAAATGAATGAAAACAGTAAAGGAAGACAGTGGTGAAACCTCCTATTTAAAAACAAAATACTTTGATGAGATTATAATATTTGTTAAATACATGTCCCATTATCATTTCAGGCTTGTATGCAAGGTTTTGAGTAGGCTACTTTAAAAAATAACCGGCATTATACAATGCTTCGTGCTATTGTTCGATTGTACCGAAAGTAACGAGTAACGATTCAAATGTAACGGGTCTTGACTGGTTTAGTAACGAATACATACGGGTACAGAATTTCTCGTTACTTTTACAGCTCTAGATGTTATGACAATCGTGAACTAAAAAAAATAACAAAAGCCTTCGCGAAAAAAATCTTACCTTCTGAATTACCAGCTTTTTTTTCTTCTTCTTTTTTTTTGGTTAAAACTGCAGTTTTACATGCAAGTTTTGTTTTTCTCGCGTAACCACCTGCACTGCTTTCATGCAATAAAAGAATTTTACTCATTTAACAATATTCGGTGTAATGTTCCTTACGCAGCCAAGTTTAAAACTCGTCATTTGATAATCCCATAACCCCTAGTCTCCGAAACAACAGTAATGTTTCGGTAAATTTTTTGTATGTTCATTTATTTCTAAAATTCAAATATTGACTTCTGCAAAATTGGCAACATGGACATAATTCTTCTATAATTGTTCAGAGCAATGTTAATAAAATCTATTGAATATCTTAGTAATTTTCAATTGTTGTCATTTTATCTCAACAATTCTATATTCTTCTAGATACGATATAGTATAATATTCTACAGTTAAATAATAAATTTCAAATATTTATTCTAGAATTTTGGTTGGAAAATAACTACAAAATGCGAGGCTTAATTTCAAAATATTTACGGGACAGAGCGTGCATCACAGGTTCAGCCCAAGGGTCTACACATCCTAAATACGGCCCTGACTCTTGTAATATTTTGCAAGAACAATGTAAAGTCTGTTTTTACAAAATGTAAGTCGAATTCATTTTTTTAAAAAAAAAAAAAAAAGCACCCCGGTCGCTTGGTGTTGAAGCAATAATGACGGATCGGTAGTATTTATCGGGCGTTATTCGGCTGCAGTGGACGAGGTTAATCGGAAGAACTGATCGGCCGTCAAATCGGGCTTTATTCGGACGAATGCGGTTCGGACGAAATTCGGTTTTAGTGTACGACCGGCCTTAGCCTAACCAGGTAATCGAATCTGTTATTCGGAACTGGCAGTCTAACGTGGAAACCGAAGCACGGTAGCATTCTGGCATACTTCACATTGTACAGCAAGCTGTGCCAGAGCTGCAGGTCGAGTTAACGGCCTTTGAAAATCCCAGCAGAGACCGGGATTCTAATCGCTCACCTTTCGACCTCCAGTATGACGCCTTCACCACTGAGCCACATAGACCGCTAGGTGACTAGAGAAACAGACTCTGCCCTTGCACTCAATTGTAATTAATTTAAATTAAAAGCATAAAAAAGAGGATGAGAATCGAGTTGTGGGCCTGGTAAAATATATTGCTTCTGTCAACCACCGTGACGGTGAAATATCGTTGTTACGTGTATACATGCGTTATTCTCCGCCTGTTGCAGTGGACATTAATAAGAGTCGTCAGGCAGCTCGCTGATAATCTGTCGCTTCATTCGGGGAGACAAACGGACGGCGGTTGTGTAGTGGCGCCAGCTATAGCGCAGAGGCGCCGGAAGTGGAGCAGACACCAACATAAATTACCAGTGAGACATCCCCTCCAAAGTGCCGTCGCCAATTCCTTTCGCCTTCCTGTCTGGATTCATTCCACCAGTATTCCTCTTCGTGACCAATAATAAACCGTAGTTTGCCACGACAGGAACTTGCAGCGGTCATACGTCACAGAAGCCTATAAATGCATATAAATACAAAAAGGGATTGATTAGGTATATTATAATTTGTGAATATACGAGTATTTTACTTTAATGATAGACTCTTTGGCAACAAATAATACACCTGTCGTAGCAGACCCGAAACCAAAGAGAAGACGACGTACAAGTATTAATGGAGAGGGAGAGACGTAGATAAGCAGACTGGTTGATACGGAAGCAGATAGAAGGAAGCTGCTAAATGTATGGAAATAGCTGGACCTAAAGTGAAATGGTTATTTCTATAAATGTCACGTGTATGTAAAAGTTGTGCTGAGTAATTTGTAACGTCGGAGTAGCTGCGGAATAAAAGTATGTAAAATTAAAATTGGAAATTTTATTTGCGTTTAGATGACTGATGGCACTCTTGAAGTAGAAGTTACAAGAAATAAAGCAAGGTTGAGTGCGTATTTCATTCAAGATAAAAAAAAAAAAAAAAAAAAAAAAAAACTAAGGAGAGATTGACGGTATTAGTATTATTACTAACAGCTAAACTTGAAAGCCATTTATGTCCAAAAGATGGCCAAGAATGTTTCCCATCCTGGAAGAAGATATAAAAAGGTAAAAGAATCGGAGACAACACCGATAAGTTCTAAACTATAATGTTATATAAAAAATCGTAAGGAAAGAAAAATAGCCTACAAATAACAGTTAGTAACAGATTTATACTATTATTTATATAAACATCGAAACTTGTACACAACTTGTTTTAGGGCACCGATGATGGTATAATCAACCGAAACGCATATGCCATAACGAAGTTCCATTTTGTAGCTGCAATAGACGGATAAAAAACACCAGTATTGGTATAGCAGCTAAGTAAAACGGCCTAAATATTCCAAAATGTTAAAATAAGCACAATTTTGACATTCTTAGCACACTGTCAACGGTAGCAAACGGAAAGTAGTTACATAAAAGTTGAATAGTATTGCAGCTTCCGAGCAGAAGGCTATAAGGGAGCGTGTATAAACCACGTAGCTCCATTTTGGCTCCTGTGAACCCCTCCACGTAGCCCTGCGTGGCTGTTGCCTCTACCCCTCCCCCCCATGCCCCACATAGCACATAGCTTTTTTTCCCTTTTGATTCGAGAAGACATTTTGTACTGTGTTATCGTGTCAGACTATTGTAAATTACTAACGGAGATAATTAGCTGAGGGAAATAAATATCCACATGCTGTTGTGTGTTCTGTTCCTCATTTTAACTGAGAAAAATGTTATGAAAGGAAAGCTACGTGGCCTGGCTCTGAACCTCCCCCCCTCCCCCTACGTAGCCCAGCGTAGCCTTCCAGCCCACCCCTCCCCCCTCCCCCTGGACCGAGCCACGGTGTTTGTGCACGATCCCTAACCTCTAAGACTCTAGCAAATTTTTGCAACGATTCTTTCTAAGGAAAAAAAATCTTTTGTTCAGCGCTGATAGAAAGCTCCATTTCCGGACGATTATTTATCAGGAAGATCCGATTTATCAACAGAAGTAAGCAAATTGCTGATTTATTTACAGCAGATCGAACTAAGACGTTGCGTCAAAAGAAAACCAGTGTTTTGGATCCAATATTCAAATTGACATATAAAAATGCAAAAAATATATGTTTTCCGATTTTTTAAGGTAAATTCTAAAAAGTGCAAGGCAATGTACTAAAACAAATCGATTTGTAGTGGAGTATAAACAGTTCGGTTATTGGTTTGGTTGATTTCCCTGAAGTATTTCGGCGTAACGGTTCAAAGCCATATGAAATGGAGCCTGCACATAACTTCGGTCGTAGATAGAGCTAATTTTACACTGCGATACATAGATCGAATTTTGAAAAATTATAATTCACGAACAAAGAACGTAGCGTATAAAAGTTTCAGTTTTTACATTTCGGCTACCGTTGTGCCGTTTTGGATCCGTATCGCAAGGGATTTATTAATAGTACTAGAGTGAGCATGTGACCGCTTTTTGCGTATAGTCACGGGGCTAGAATAGTTACCGTTATTAGGGTCAAAGATTATGAACGGTTGACCTGATCTGGCCAGTTACAAACTTCACATGTTGAACCTGAAGGACTCAGAAGTATTAATAGGCGTATTAAACACGGACCGAGACGATCGCACTATAGTACTGTATAATTGCTTCAAAGGTAGTGGTTACTAGACTCAATCTAGCTTAAATACAAACTTGACTTGCATTTGGCCTCAAAGATTCACTCTTCAAAATTTGAAGAATTTCTGTTTAAAGGGAGTGCGCAATTGCTTCGAAAGGGTCACGTAATTTTTGATAGAGGCTGGCCAGTCATTCATAATGTAGTCTTTGGTCCAAGTGCCTGTAGCGGCAAAAGAACTTAATACAGATTCCTGATTTTTAAATAGCCAAGCAACTCAGAGGAAATGAATTGCCAGAATACTTTATTAGGTAACATACTGTATATGGTATGATGTCCACTTTAAATAACCTAATAACTCACGTATAGCGTACACGAAACAAGACCATCAATGGTGGTCAATAAAATACGTAAAAAAAAAACAAATCTTAATGCATAGATTTTGGTCAAGGAGCAACATTAGAAAAAGTTTAAATTAAATTGAAATTTATCCTAGGCCAGGATGACAACTGGTATTCGTGGTTACAACAGAGACTATGAATAATTTAAGTTTATCTAAAGTTCTTTATGTAGCTTTCATTGAAATGTTACAGAAAAGTAGGTACACGTTTTTTCAGCCATAAAGTTTTTCCATTATTTTTTAACTTTGAAATGCTCGGAAAAACAAACTTAAAGAATGTAGTGTGGGACTCAATTTCACAGCTGTTGCTTAGCTATTAAATCCTGCGCAATCCTGCGCACTGAATTTCCTTTAAAAATACCTCTGGTCGCTGTTAATTTGCGAGTGAAAGCCAGCTCGTGACGTCGCTGTTCTCCAGCCAATAGCTATGGAGGTGAATGAGTTTAGGAAACGATATAGTAGATACAGAAAGTACAGAGAAAAGTCGCTCGCTGACTGCTTGTCGTAGTCCTTACGAAAACGTCACAGAACTGATTCGTATATTGTGCTGGGATTGTCTAGCCGACGTAGGTTTAGTTTGAACTTATTGGTAAACTTGCGTACTCCCACTTTTATTTATGAGAGCGATGAAATACTTTGTCCACCAACCAACTTATTTCGTAATGAAAGGACAGATAAGATTGGAGGAATAAGATGTGGTACTAATGGTTTCTTCCCTCTTGTCATTCAGGATTACAATGCGCAGAGTGGAAAATAGTTTTGAAGCTAATCACAATTTCTTGAATAGCAAATATAAACGTAAATGCATATGTAGATATGGAAAGAATGTTTTACCGAGCGTGGTCGGTGAACGGTTAACGCTTTAGTCTCGCATTCGGGAAGACGCGGGTTCGAATTCCCGTCCGAGCACCCAGATTTGAGTTTTCCATAGTTTCCGCAGATCACTCCAGGCGAACACCGGGATGCTTCCTTCGATAGACCATGGTCGAATTCCTTCCCGTTCCTTGTCCCCAGTCCTTTATCGGCTCTAATGACCTCGACGTCGACGAGGCGTATAGCCGCAAGTAAAAAAAAAAAAAGTGTTGAGTACAGTATATGCATGCTCAAATAAACAACATGTAAACCAAATCTCAGTTAAGGATGGACACTCGTATTTACTTACATATAATTAATTATTTTAAACCCACTGCGCACTTACAGATTTGGACTTAGCGGCGTTCGTGTGGCGGCTTAGAGGCTACAGCAACATTAAACCACTTTTTAAGTGAGTTTCTTCGCGTGTTATTAGGAAAATCCCTGCTCATGAATTATGTTACTAAATTTATAACTTGTATTGTCTGAACTGTCATACTGAATTCAAAAAGGTACCTACAGTTGAATTGAAGTAGGTGAAAAAACATCTTTACATCACTTGTCTCTTTATTATTAATTAATTAATTTAATTTTTTAACTTGATATGACTGCGATTTCATTAGACCTACATATCCATTTTTCCTCTATAATCTATTCCCCTACTATTGTCGACAACGAATTTTAATTTTAAATTCTTGCAACGTTTTTGGTAAATTATTAATCAATTCACTTTGTAAATTTATTCTATTCCCTGAGTCCATTACCAATGAAAGAAAATTTTCCTACACCCTTGTGTCTGAAGTTGAGTGTTAGCTTGTGGTCGTGGTCATCTTTTCCCTTCCAAGCACCTCTCCTAATTCTTCCACTAATATCTTTCCACGCCATCACTCTCTTCATACTCCTCCTGTCTTCCAGTGAATCCCATTCCTGCTCCTTTATCATATCAGTTGCTGACTGTTCTGCCGTAATTTTCAGAGACAAATCTAGAAACTCTTCTTATGACCAGTCCAACTCCTGTACTTTATTACCCAAAATGTGGGCACCATACTACACCAACACATTCATGCAATGGTCTGACAAAAGTTTCGTAACTCAATCCACTAACTTTTCTTGTACATCCCCTCATTATTCCCTACAACCTTTTACTACTACCTGCCCAGTCGAGTTTACTACCAAATGTTATAACAAGATATTTATACTTAGAGTCTTCAGCAAGCAATACAGTCCCCACCCTATACTCACAAACAATCTTCCTTTACCTTTTTATGTGTGAACCTAATAAGCTGACTCTTCACTGAATTTATCTTCATCCCATTTTGACTTACCCACTGATCAGCCAAAACATTATGACCACCTGCTTATTAGTGTGTTGGTCCATCTTTCTAGCGCAATACAACAGCGATTCGGCGTGGCATGGATTCGAAAAGTCCTTTTTAGGCTTCAGGAGTTGTCTGGCACCAGATGTCTATGCACAGGTCACCCAATTCTCTTAAACTACGGGCCGTTCTTTTGCGGGCGCGGGCTCTGGTAACGAGCATCTCGGAAACGGCGAGGTTGGTCAGCTGCTCGCGTGCTACTGTTGTGAGCATCTACACAGAGTGGTTGAAGGACGGTGAAACCACGACTAGGCGACAAGGTGGTGGACGTCTGCCACAGATCGCCTCCTATCCCCCTTTACAGAGTGGTCATGCCTCCGACCTCCACGTTCTGTGATGAGGCGTGGACGTCCACCACCTTGTCGCCTATTCGTGGTTTCACCGTCCTCCAACCACTCTGCGTAGATGCTCACAACAGTAGTACGCGAACAACCGACCAGCCTCGCCGTTTCCGAGATGCTCGTTCCCAGACACCGCGCCCACAAACCACCGACCCGTGATTTAAGAGAACTGAGTGACTCTTGCGTAGACAACTGGTGCCAGACAAATCCGGAATCCTAACATGGACATTTCGAATCCAGGCCACGCCGAATCGCTGGTGTGTTGCGTTACAAAGATGTAATAACACACTAATAAGCAGGTGGTCATAATGTTTTGGCTGATCAGGCTCACAGTCTTCTCCCGTTCTGAAACATCTGCTTAATCACTTGTTATCTCTGGTCTCACGTAGCCGCAGTGTGAACTCTGGCTTAAGCCAGCACCGCAAAATTAGTTTTCGTAACTCTTGCGATCGACGATGTCGGCTGGCATTTGGAACAGAGTTATGAAATCGTCAAGAAAGTCTGACTGTTCCATCTGGAGAGAATCTTACGGGCTGGTTGCCACGCGGCGAGCCAGCTTTCCGTGTGTGGACTCCTGGCTGCTCGTCCGTTGTTCCCGCCCAAACGAGCCATCCCGTTTTATGGGCCGCAGAGGTAACTCACGCAGGTCTCTATCGTCCGTGTTTATGGCACAGCCCGTAAGGTGCACTTCTCTCGAAGAAAGAAATGACAATCACCTTCCGCCGCTCTGTCATTACGCTGCCCTAAACAATCGACAGCGCGCTTCATGTAGACAGTGCGAGCTCGTGAAGTCGACTAGGGATAAGTCACAGTGGGCCATTTATAGCAGAAACGCAATAAAGAATTTAAAAAATGGGAGGGGGAAACATATTCACACGCTCTTAGAGATGGCTAAATGAACGTTGCAGCGTCCCACTGTAAGTGAATTATTAGTTACTGTTTTGTTTTTTCTCCTTTTCGTTTCAGCCATCTATGGACTAGGATTACGCAACTTCATTTCCTCTTCTGTGTTTCCTTTCTCCGTCGCCAGTACTCTTTCATTCTTTGACTCACTCTTGCTTTTTCTTCCTTAGGGAATACCCTCCTTTTCCTGACTGGTTTTTCTTCGGACAGATCCTTTACCTCAGCAATTTTTCCTTTGAATAATTCTCTGTCTTCGCCGTCTTCCACCTTGATTCCACACCTTTTTGAGGTCCTGATGGGTGTCTATACCCATTGATCTTGAGTCTTCCTGTCCTCTTAAGAGATGAGTATATCCTTTGCTACTGTTTCTGGTTGCATTTTCTTCACGTGGCCATAGAAAGCTAATTTCCTTTTTTTTAAATAGTGTTTGATACCTTACCACATTTAATGCATAACTCTTGGTTCGAATTCAAACTGAAGTTAGATTCACTTCCTGCTGCTTTTTTCGGTCTCAAGATCTTCATTTGTGTTATATTATTTAAACAATTATTGTGTCATATTATGAGCTAATTAGAGTATGTTATGGAGAAGGGAGAACCACCCTGTTACTTGCAAGCTGCTAAAAATAACACCGTTAATTGAATTCTCACTTACTTGATGGTTTGCTAACGTAGGAATGATAACTCAGAATTTAACGTGACTTCTACTTTTATGTATGTTCTGCTTGCTACAAGTACTTAGTATGGTATTTTTTGAAACTGTCTATTAATATCACTAATTGCATGATGAAACTTAATCATTCATACCACATGCTAAACGAAATTAAAATGCTGCCCACATATTGTATACTGTACCGCTCTTCAGAATAATTTTAGATAACGCAGCACATTAGTGAATACAGATCGCTAGCGATTTAAATTAGATGAACCACCAAAACATTGTGACACAACGAAAAGAAATTCCGTTAAGTTACCTAAATGTTGTAAAATTATTAAAAAAATATGTTAAATAATTATAATTGTCCCAAGATGGCGGCAAATGGCGACAGGATGTCACAGCATGAGACTGGATTTATTAGAAAAGGAGGAGGGATTGTAAGCAAAAGAGTGAAGAACAATTTATCAAGAATGCTATAAATAAATCTACGAGCAGGCTAACTCCCTTTGTTGAGGTATCACGCGAAATCTAGACAACAAATTTAGATACGGCTTTCACAGTTTGAAAACTTTCGGCCTAGTGTGCGGTGTGTCTAAGACATACTTTACATGACCACAGTAAGGACTAAGAAATAATAATTAGTTCACACTGTGAACATTGGTGGCATCTGGGGTTTGCGCCATACCCGAACCGTACCATCAAATCCTACAAGCTACCATCTTGACTTATTCGATTATGAAAACTATTGATACTCATTTAGGGTCCAACCGATATGTTCGCGACTCCAGGAGAGGCGCTGCAGCCGATGGTGTTTTGTTACTAGAGCCACTAGCGTCGGTCTTCTGCTGCCATATCACATCAACGCCAAATTTCGCTCCGCTGTCCGCACGGACACATCTGTCTCGCACTGAGTGTCGCTGTTGTTTGACGCAGTGTTATCTGTCTATCAACACTGACACCACGACGCAGATGTCGCTGTTCTCGGTCATGATTTTTTTTATGATTTTACGCCTTGTTGACGTCGAGGTCATCACAGGCAGGAAACGACTGAGGTCAAGGAAAAAGATTCAGTTATGGCCTTTTGAAGGAAGCATCCCGGCATTCACCTCGAGTGATTTGGGGAAACCATGGAAAACCCAAATCTGGATGCCCAGATGGGGATTCGAATCCGCGTCCTCCATAGTGCGAGGCCAGAGCGTTACCGTTCACCCACCACGCTCTATCCGGTCATTAAGTAGACGTGGTCGGCCACTTCGCTGACCATGGCCCGAAATTAAATATTTTCGACTCACTCTTGACATTGTGAATTGAGAGACAATTTCCGAAAAGGAATACCCTTTGCATCCAGCGCCAACTACCGTTCCTCGTTGAAAGTTTGTTGATTCGTGTCGTGCGGCCATAATGACGTCAGGAAACCTTTCACACGACTCACGAGAGTACAAACGAAAGCCCCGATACTGCACGGCGCATTGATACGTTTCTACTGCGGTGCTACCGCCATCTGCATATTTGAATGTTCAGACATGAGAAATAATAAGTCGTCAGTGAAATGTAAATTCCCGTTGCGGCTGTAACAGTAGAATAACTTTCTATTTATAAGACGTTGTCGGGGAGGAGATCGATGGGTTGGCCACTGGTAAGAGTTCTATCTGGTAATCGAAAGATCCACTATTTGAATCCCAGTTTCGGTGAGATTTACTTAAAAACATTTAAATTGACCTGCAAACTGATTTCCACGGATCGTGTTAGAGGTGTGAGCTAGCTTCCCGGAACAGAATTCCTCGGCAAAGAGTTTGTCTGCTTTTGGCACCGGCCACGAGTTGTCTTATGTACGAACCTCATTCCGCGAAGGTCAAGCGCTCGTTCAAACTGCCGCGGCATAGAGTGCGTTGTACAAAGGACGTGAACAGTGTTTAAGCAGCACAAAAAGCATTTACTGAGTAAACAGCGAGGCGTTGAGTATCAGCTGACGGAATTCTCATTTTACGCGCATTATGTCTTCTCAGACTGTTTAAGCCACAATCGGAATCCAGGAGCGTCATAGTGTACTTTACACCGAGTAAGCTTCCTCGTAGGTGATATTCAGGGTAAGTGCTAGAAAATGAGAAGTATGAAATATAAGCTGACGGCTAGGTAAATAAACGGGACTCGGAAATCTACCAAACCACTCTTTGTAAACAGAAATAAATTCCCACCGGATACCGCGTCAATCAGATGGGACGTTTCGGAGACGTTCTGCGACTCCATCTTGTGGGGAAAGAAATTATTGTAATTACTGATCCTGAAAAAGCCAGTAACACAGACATATCACAAAAATAAACGTATTTCGAATTCCGAAATTTTTAAAGACGGCATATAATGATATACGCTGAAATGATAATTTAACCTGAAATTGTGGTTATCTCAGGTTATAGTTGAACATACGGGTACATCGAAACTGTCAGATAAAAGATCAGCTTCAGAATTCCGAATGTGCTATGGATGAGTAAAGTAACCCACCATTGGTCCAGAATAATAATTTTGCTCTATGTATCTAATTTATCACAAAATTAATTAAAAAATTAATCCCTTGGTCTACCGACGTGTCGTTCACCATACGTCAACATTTCTTGGATTTTTACTCGATATTCTCAGCTCGATAATTTTTACTATTTTTCACTGATTAAATGAAAAAATTAAATACTGTATTATGTACTGTACATAAATCTTCTTTACATGCAAGTTCCATCTTAGTCTGGTCTTCTCTATCGTTTCCGTTCGGGGTTCTTCTTTTACTGTGTCTTTAATCTTTTAATTCCTTATACTGTGAATTCTCGTAACATCCGTTCTGATTTCATTTCGCCTATTAGCATCCTGTCAGTAACTCGCTTCTTGATTGCCTAGATTTCAGCACCGTACGTTAGGATACGAACATAGCACGTGCGATAGATTACAAGTTTACTATTCTGTAGCACATCCATATTACATATCAGGCTTCTGACGCTTCTTGAGAATGACTCTTCCTTCTTTCCGTTACCTCACCATAGTTTCTTCCGCTTTCCTCTTCAACACTTCCAAGGTATTTGAAACTTTTCATTTTCTTCAACTCCGTTCCTGCCATCACAATTCCCCTGATTATCCTGTTCCTCTGTCTGGTCATTACCATGTGATCTTGGGCCGTCCTTACTTTTCAACCTCATTGTTTTTAAGGTCTCACTCTCTCAGTTTTTTCTAACTGACCTAAAACTGATACCAGAAAATTTTTGGGTCACTTTCATATTTGTAACTGGTGCCCCAGGGACAGTAAAATTTACTATTTTTCACTGATTAAATATTCTATTATGTACTGTACATAATAAACAAAATCATACTAAATTGGCATCAATGCGTCAAGTACACGAACAAACAAGGGGCTTGTGATTCGTTAGAACAAAAACTAGAAAAAAATCTCTTTCAGCTAACATATATCTGAATTGGTTTTAAAATCTGCTTTTGAAGAATGCATTGCTACTTCATCTGGACGATATGCAATATTATTCAACATTTTCAAAACGTCTGGACAAATATAGACCATTCTAAATATTCTATCGGAATTGACGATCAATTTGTTGTTAACAGTGTTGGGAAAGACTAAAAGATTACTTTTAATTTTTCCAAAACACAAATTGTAAGACAGAAAAAGGGACGTCTATACAGAGATCGTGCAGTTAGTTATTACACGTTTAAGAGTTTACGACCGAGCGTGGTGGGTGAGCGGTAAAGCTCTGGCCTCGCATTAGGGAGGACGCTGGTTCGAATCCCCGTCCGGGCATCCAGATCTGCGTTTTCCATGGTTTCCCCAAATCACTCCAGGTGAATGCCGGGAAGGTCGTCACCGAATTCCTCTCCTTTGTCCCCATTCCCTTCCTGCCTCTAATGACTTCGACGTCAACAATGCGTAAAGCCCTAAGCAAAATAAATAAATAGGTGTTTGGAAACAGAAAAATTGAATTTCGATTACATGACGCTTTTCACTAAATTGGAAGGATGGCTACATTTTACTCGAAAACATTCATTTGTGAAATGAATGTTTTCTTAGCTTTGTATGAATTGCAAGGACTGAGAGATTTTTATTTTTAGAAATATACTTAAAAGCTTGGTATCGCAAGACTCGGCATTTTTACGCTCACTTTTCTTCACATTAAATTTCATACCATATTGGACCACACTGTCTGCCCATACATCTAAGTGCCGCTAAACTTCTTCTTCACGACTCGCCCAGATAATCCGTAAAAGCCCTTAAAAATTTCCAGTCACTCGAAATGCAAACTTAAGGTTTCCAAAATGAAGGGAAAAGGCAGTGTTTTTAGAATCAGGTACCCTACCATTCAGTGTAAATAGAACGAAATTATTACACCAAACTGATGGTGAAAATGCTAATAATCTTATATATAAAAATCAATGTTTGTGGGTTTGTTCGTCTTCTATGCATTCCTATACCATTTATCAGATTGCAATGAAACTTTGGAGAGTTTTCGAGTGTGTGTCTGGGAAGGTTCCTGTGAAAAAAAAATTCAAAAAATTCACCCCCTATTCCCCATAATACCCCATAATTTAGGCAAAACCACATTTTTTATCCGATTTAGATAGGAATTTGTACACTTATACTTTGAAACAAACAGAAAAATACTGCCTACATACGGTTTCCGAATATTAATCCCCTCACCCCCTTTCCACCTCCATAATTTTTTCACCCCATAATTTAGGCAATACCACATTTTTTATCCGATTTATATAGGAATTTGTCCACTTATACTTTAAAACAAACAGAAAAATACTGCCAACATATGGTTTCCGAATATTCATCCCCTCTCCCCCTTTCCACCCCCATTACATTTTTACCCCATAATTTAGGAAAACCACATTTTTTATCCGATTTAGATAAGAATTTGTACACTTTTACTTTGAAATAAACAGAAAAATACTGCCTGCATATGTTTTCCAAAACTCATCCCCTCTCACCCTTTCCAACTGAAAATGAACGAAACAGCAGTTTAAAATTTATTTGTAAATATTTTTTCATTTAATCTATGTGCCTACTCAAGTCCTGCAATAGTGAAGCATTGCCGGGTCAGCTAGTATGAAATAAACGTATTCTTGGATTACAAATTTTTTTTAATACGCCAAATATTGAGCCAGCTGAAACGGTATTTTAGTGCGTAAATGTATTCATGCTTCAGTTTAAACAGAACATCTGGTCACATCCAAACTTAAAAGATTAAGTTCAGATTATAAAATTCAGAATGCGCTACACCTGAGTAAGATTTTTTTGTTTTTGTTTATGGCTTAACGCCTTTTCGATGTCTAGATTATTATAGGCGGATAAGGACTGGAGTCAAGGAACAGGAATGAATTCGAATATGGCCATTCGCCTGAAGTGAATTGGGAAACCATGGTAAAACAAAATCTGTATGCCCGGACGGGGATTCGAACCGGCGTCCTCCAGAATGGGAGGCCAGAGCGTTAACCGTTCACCAATCACGCTCGGTCCGAGTAAGGTAACCCGTGATTGGTGCGGGAAGATTGTTTTGCACTGCATGTCTCATTTATCACCAAAATCATTGAAAAAAAATGTGAATACTGAGAGAGGAATGGAAATTTTTAAAAAATATTGTAGAAACAATAATTTAAATAATAATTTGAAACTAAATGGACAACTATAAAGTTTTTACAATTTCGTCATTAATTTTGGAAACACCTCTGAGCACAAAATGTTATTGTTAACTGAAAATTACAAATCCCACCACCACACTGCTGTCTTCTTATTATGATGCCATAGCCCCTTCCACGCTTAGGCGGTTAGCATGGAGGATGTACGGGTATCCGTCCATCATATCTCTCTGTGGAAGATGAACTGGGATGGTTTCCCGTTCCCTTCCCGAGTGCTATCGTAGTGTGGCAGACTGTGATAGTGTGTGTTCAGAGCGGAGTGTTGTTTGTGTTATGTGAAGTGAGAGATGAAAGATGGTAGTGGGTGAAACCCAGTGCCGGCCCATTGAAGCCTACTCTTCCGAAACCTGTCAGACCGCCAGACTTAACGTGCCCAGTATCAATCAACAGTGTCGTATGCCGTCACTCCATACGCACCGAGGGGAGGTTTGGGATCTAACCCAGGACTTTGGTGCACACTTTGGTGATTATGAATTGTGCACCACCACCTCTGCTACGCTGTCGGCCAAGTCCACCACCAGGACTGGAACCAGCTAGCCCCGTGTCAGCGCCGGACACCATCACGGCACCGCAACCAACTAAGACAACGGGAATGTAGTACTAGTAATATTTCTGTGATTTTTCTTTTATGTGTCATATATATCAAACAATCGCCATTCGGTAAAAGTTGTCGCAAAAACAAAAATTTCACACGTTTTTCCAACATATTTGTTAAAACGGTGTTCACTCTTTCTTTTACTCTGCTTCATTTAATCGTACCTAGAGTGGCATTCGCCTGCAAATTTTGATCTTTTTCTATGAATATACTCATCTCTTCTTAAACGAAGCTCTCAGCCTCAAAACTGATATTAAAAAAAATATTCAACAAGTAATTTCATAATATTTATATGAATAATTACGCAATATATACAATTGTATATATTTATAAACATAAGCCCCATGTACAAATTAGCATATAAGAAACTAATTCATGTAAAAATACCCCACAGAACGAACCGCTGAAGATGCTTCAGACATGAAGTGAAACGCGTTCGGTGAAATAAACAAATATTCAATTGCATAGGCGTAATTATTCATATAAATATTATTTATCGCAATTGAGGAAATGGCCCACAACAACCAGATGTTAAAGTAATTTCATAGTTTTTATGCCAGGAGGATCTGTTTAAACTGAACTTTGAAACCTTTGTATCACCAAATATACAAGAAGGGTTGTGTGAACATAACTAGTTCCGATATTAAGTATACAACTTTCCTCTTGAAGGCGATTTATAAAACAACACATTTTTAGTTTTCTTATGGCCTCATATCTCTTCGACGTCGAGGTAGTTGGAGGCACTAAATGTTGGGAGCAAGGAATAGGAAGGAGTTCGGCCAGGGCCTTTTGAAGGAAGCATCCCGGCATTCACCCGGAGTGATATGGGGAAACGATGGAAAACCTAAACCTGGATGCCCCGACGGGGATTTGAAACCGCGTCATCCCGAATGCGAGGTCAGAGCGTTATCACTCACCCACCATTCTCGGTAATAACACAATTGAAATTATAACTCATGGTATTAACTGTTTTAATGATACGATTGCAAAAAAAAAAAAAATGTATAGAGAAATTGTTTTAAGTATGGCTGTATGGCAGATGGATGTGAACTATAGCTATCGCCTACGAGAATATCGTGAAGTGAAGCAACTTAACAGCGGTGCTTCAATAAAATAGAGCGCCGTGTTTGTGTGTGGAGGTGAAAACGGGTCTCCGTTAGCGCCGGTGACATCATCGTCCGAAGAGCCAGACTTCACCCACGCCCAGTACAGAGGACAACTCCCTGACCGAGTTGCCCTGCACTGCGAGCCTCGTGGAGTCCACTCGTGGGAAAGGTGGCAAACGGGCCGGTTGACTTCCCTCTACTCTGTCCTTGAGTTACAGGACCACAGCGTCAAACACTACAAAACTGATAACTTAAACATGAAGTATAGATTTTATGAATAAAATACTATCTAAAAACAAATCTTATGGTGAATGTTCTTTTATTCCACAGATACGTTTCGCCCTTATTGTGAGGAGAATCATCAGTCGCTGTGTATGTATTTTCTTATATATGTATCGCTACAGTTATCAAATACGACAATACAAATCATTATATATACATAAAAAAAACTTTAAACCGAACTGTCACCATTCGAGGTATGGTCAAAAAGTTCCCGGAATTGGTTAATAAAATATATTGAAAGCATGTATAACATTTTTACCTTATTTTCCTTCAAAATACTCTCCTGTTGCTTCTACACACTTATTCCACTGTTCATACAATTGTTGGAAACATTCCTGAAAGACGTTTTTCTAATGTTCATTCAGCCGCTTCGTCTCTTTCTGAATCACTTCTAAAGAATCAATAAAACGTCGCCCCTTTTTTTCCCCTTCTTTAATGGCATTCGGCTACATAGCTCATACAACCAGCTCAACGTGATTATTGACTCTTCTAGTGTTACAATTTCTCCAGTACAATGTAGATACTGAGTATGGACACATGAGTACTACAGGACGGACATGACATCCACATACACTCAACACTAAACACCCATGCCCTCGGCAGGACTCGAAGCGGCGACCTTCAGCTCGCAGGGCTAGTACTCTAGCCAATAAGCTACCGAGACCGGCAGCGTCGTCCCTTTAATGGCATTTTCAGCCGTGCAAACAGGTAAAAATCTGTGGTGCAAGATCAGGAGACTATGGAGAGTGTTCCAGACTGGTAAAATTGTTTTTTGGCAAGGTATTGTTTCACCATTGCGGGTCGATGTGACGGGGTATTGTCATTCAACAAAAGTAATCAATCCCTGCCCATCGTTCAGATCGTTTTCGTGGAATTGCATCTCTTAACCGTTTTAAGGTCTCTCTGTACAATTCTTTGTTGACTGTATTGCCTTCAGGAATAAATTCGTAATGAATCAAAGCCCGCTAATAAAAAAACACCTGCAACATTACTCCGGCTTCTGTTCAAGTGAAATTTTTTTTTGTTGGTGATATTTTTGACTTCCATTCAGCAGACTGCCGTTTAGTCTGAGGGTCGTTAAGAAAGCACCACGTCTCATCACCTGTTACAATTTTGCGCAGGAAGCTGTCGTCTGCATCAGCCATTTCAATCAATTCGGTGTACATGGTCACTCTCATTTCTTTTTGCTCTGGGGAAACCATTTTCGGAACCATGTGCAAGAAAAAAACGATGCATGTTCAAATCATTATGAAGAATGCTGGAACACTGCCATGCGAAATACCAACTTCGGAGACAATAATGTCGATGGTTGTTCGCCTGTCCGCACGCCCAAGTCGTCGAACGCGCTCAGCAATCTCATCTGTCGTGGAAGTTGAAGGCCGCCCAGTCCGAACGTCATCTTCAATTGTTGTGCGACCGTCGCGGAAACGCTTGTGCCACTCGTAAAATGGCTTTTTCTTCATCGCATACGCTTTCTTCAGCATCTCAAGTGTCTCCGAGGGTGATTTATCCAGCAACACACAGAATTTGATATTGCCACGCTGCTGTAAGGACGGAATTTCACAATCCGACGAAGGAAAGAAACAACGTCTTAAATATCATGCAGCACACGGACCGGCAGGAAGGGGCCCGTAGCAAGTGTGAAGAAGGGGCCATTGGTTTTCGCCGTCCCGGGGAATTGTAGAGATTTTTATTATTATTATTTTAAAAAAACGGTCGCCCATCTAGCCTGACTGGGAGGCTCCAGAGACTCCTAGGCGCGGGGCCCCCTATGAGGCGCGAGGCCCCCCAGAAGGCGCGAGGCCCGTAGCATTTGCTAACTCCTGCTACGAGGATAATCCGGTACTCCACGAACGAAACCAACTACAGCTACCTGCTGCACGGCGCAACACCTTCCTCAGTACTGTTGCCAACCTCCAAAACAAAAATTTCACTTCCGGCATACAACTGCTTGACTGTACACGACAATTCTGGGAACTTCTTGACCCTACTTCGTATATATTAATCATACACAAGGAAAAAAATACATGTACAGTCACTGTTGATACCCCTCACTGTAAGACCGAAATACGCCTGGGGATAAAAAACATTCACCACAATAGTTGTTTGTAGACGGCATTTTATTTGTAAAATCTATTGCTCAGCAACGGCGGAAAATGGCCTATAACCAAATTTTTAAGATGAAGCATACTTTAATAGAGGTTTCAATCTAGTAAAATAATATACTCCTCTCGAGACAAACATAGTGGAACTACGGTAACCAGGGATATTCGGGAGTGTGGTTGCGTGTGTTAAGGCGCCTCACACTGGTACGGGCAAGTACAACAGGAACAGGTTCGAGTCCTGGTCCCCGCGTACCGGCCGACCTGACTGCGGTATGCAGGCGGTTTACCGTAATTACCTAGACGAATGCTGGGATGGTACCCAATCTCCGCCACATTTCACGAACAAAAATACACTTACCATACAGAACATAAGTTACAAGTTTCGCAGACAGATGACAACACATCTGCTCCACAATTATAATAAGTTCTCCTGACTGAGGCGGTACACGTGGGGATGAAACTCCGTTACTAAGACGAGCCGAACTACTCGCAACGGTCTTCAGACAGTAAAACGCTGTCCATTTTTCAGCATAAGTGTGTAAATTCTTTTCTATATTTTTGTTTATTTCGAGCTCAACGTCTGACGTTTTCGATGTCATTATATATCAGGAGAAATTTGAGGGGTCAAGGAATGGGAATGAATTCGCCTATATCCTCTTGAAGAAATCATTCCGGCATTGTCCTGAACTTATTTGGTGAAACCATGGCAAACCGAAATTTGGATGCCCATGTGAGGTTTCGAACCCACGTCCTCCCCATTGCAAGGCACGAGCGTTACCGCTTACCCACTAGGCTGCGTTAGATTGATGTTAGTCAGGTATTGAAAGAATGCATCTTGTATATAATGGAACAATGAAATTTTTCCTATAAGAATTTAGAAGTACAGTAATCCACTTTAATAAAATTGTTATGCCTGGAGACTGGTCGTGAACTAAATAGCTCGGCAACTTTCGGCGTGCGATGACGCCCGAAGTGTTAGTTACACTCGCTTCCACCACAGCACTGCTGGGCTAACCAGGAAATTTCAAATAAATAACTGCATTTGATTTTATTTGCACTTACATTGTGAAACGTAAGTGTAACTGTTGTGCCAGTTAAAAAGCAATTGTCTTTTGAGGAGGTAAGTGCACAAAAATTTGAACGGGAGGGATAAAAAACTATAACGCGAGGCAGAGATATGTAGCATGCGACGCTTGTTTGAATTTCGTTGATTTAAGACAATCAAATGAATATAATTTCATGTAAGGACAAGAGCATCTGTTGTTTACGAACTGTTCTAGGTAACAGTTACTGGAACCAAGTCACAAAATAACCTAAGAATTTTTTGACAGGGGGTAAGAATCAGGGAAGTTTATTAAAAACTCGGAAAAAGTTTACACGAAATTTAAGAAATCACGAAATATATCAAACAAATAAATAATCGTTTTTTCGTTTTTGAAATTATGCTTTTCTTAGAAACTTTTGCGTAGCAGTAAAAATTTCCGTTAGTTTGACTGGCTTTGTGAACTTAATTGCAAGTAGTGCAAAAATAAAGAACAGGTTATAATGGCATGCAGAGATACGATGTTTATTTCCTCACTGCGAGTCTGTATTAATCTTTGTGTATTCTGTTTACGTTCCATTTCCTGTTGTGCAAGAAGTAACGAAAATACGAAGGCCAGATTGGGATTTTGTTATATACCATACAAAGATGCTATTTTATCATAACTGATAAGGAGGTTATCGCTATGTGCTTTAATAATTTTTTATCGCGCCACCCTAGTGACAGGTTTTATCCCAGTTTTTATACGTGGAATGTTCTCCTCTTAAACGAATCATGTGAATAGATTTACGAAAATAGAGTGTGGGCAACCTGGGAAGTTGTTAAACAAGTTTCAAAAAATATCTTGTTGAATTTTTGCCGACTGTAGTGAAAGCGGGCGTTATGTTACAGGTATCGCAGCCTTGCTTTGTGTGAAAGTCGCGCCTAACCTTTACAGAAACAACTCGCTATCGTATGTTCCTATACGCCGGCACTCACTTAGATTCCAACAGAAACTGCAGTCGTCAATGGAAACACTTTGCTCTCGCCACAAGTTTCTTGCTATTCAGATAATTACTTCATGTGAGAGACGGTCGTATGACTCCGTTATACCACTGCCAGTCCTTTCTAAAGGCGCAGAATAGCGACTACTGACAAAAGGCTGGGCTCGGTCACTGTTTCTGTGAAACTATGACGTCACGCTCCCGGCCTTCGTTTCCGAACCAACAACGGCCAGAGATGTTAGCACCAACTCGACGTTATGAGCTTTATTTATTGACAATTACTTTTAGGGCGCTAATGACCCCGCTGTCGACGCGCCCTAAAGCAACAACAACAACAACAACAACGACAATTACTTTGAGTTATTCAACTGTGAAGAAATGAATTGCCAGAATACTGAAAGAATAGTACGTACTTCGTTTAAATAGACGTATTAATTATTAATTTCTTTTGCTTATTTATACTCATTCGCTGTAGATGTTTTCGTTATATTCTCCGATAGCTGTTATAGTAAGCTAAGAAATATGGAATCACGTTTATATCGCGACGAAGTTAATGTATTGTTGCGCGTGCGAAGGAAGCTTTCATTTTCGAGCAGAAATATAATCGTCGTTACAGCTAAGAGAACTAATTATACAAGTTTTTTTCTAATATTTTAATTTGCTTTAATGACCACCATAATTTGGAATCATTGCTTCATTTAAATGAAAGTAGTTCTACACTGATCGTGAAGTATGTGGCCTGGAGTACAATTAATATTACGCGGCATAACTTGAGTATGAGCATGTGATTGAAGCTTTGATTTTCTAGCGGTAATATTATCGCGGTTTGTGGTAAGGTTAAAATCCAGCCTGGACAAGAGTGGTAACTGAAACTTTTTGTGACAGAGTAAGGCACGAGGAACTGCGTTGAGTTTTATTTTACAACAATTCTGTTTAGTTTAGCAACTGTGAAGAAATGATTTGCCAGAGCAATCGGTTCAACACGTCATATTTGACTTGCTTTGAACCTAGTATAAATAATATGGTGTTACTAGCTGTTACCCGCAACTTCGTACGCGTAATCTTAGAATTGAATAAGATCCACATCTGTACCTTATAATATGTTGAGTCTGTACATGAAATTTATGAACACATTGCGCATTAACGGACTGCGAGAGAAACAAAGTCAGAGCGACCGAAACAACATTACAACGACTTATACACGCTATCCATCTGTTTGTCACCGTTCAATTAGTTTTCAGTATTTCATGACAAAACATGTAATTTATACCGAAAAAGTATCCCATGTCCTTCCTAATGAAACACAGTATTTCCTTGTCAAATTTCATAAAGATCGATTTAGCTGCTTAGTCGTGAAAACGTAACAAACAGACACAGTTGGAACTTCTACTGAATTAATGATGTCAGAATTAGGGAATCAATGAAATTAAAAATAAATTAGGACTCCCAAAACCTTAGGAAATACCGCGTGATATTGGTTTTATTCCTGGTACAGGTCTCATTCAGCACGATAAATACTGAACTAATTCCATCCGTATTAAATAAGAACTTCAGCAACTCGGCGCTTATGAAAGCAGCTTAAATCTTATATATAAAAATCAATGTTTGTGAGTTTGTGGGTTTGTGGGTTTGTTCGTCTTCTATGCATTCCTATACCATTTATCAGATTGCAATGAAACTTTGGAGAGTTCGCGTCTGCGAAGGTTCCTGTGAAAAAAAATTTCCAAGAAGTCACTCCCTATTCCCCATAATACCCCATAATTTAGGCAAAACCACATTTTTATCTAATTTAGATAAGAATTTGTACACTTATACTTTAAAACAAAAGAAAAAATACTGCCAACATATGGTTTCCGAATATTCATCCCCTCTCCCCCTTTCCACCCCCATTACGTTTTAACCCCATAATTTAGGCAAACCACATTTTTTATCCGATTTAGATAAGAATTTGTACACTTATACTTTAAAACAAACAGAAAAATACTGCCTGCATATGTTTTCCAAAGCGCATCCCCTCTCACCCTTTCCAACTGAAAATGAATGAAACAGCAGTTTAAAATTTATATGTAAATATTTTTTTATTTAATCTATGTGCCTACTCAAGTCCAGCAATAGTGAAGCATTGCCGGGTCAGCTAGTTATTTATAAAATTAAATTCATCCTGAATTATTCTGTAAAAAACTGTGTGAGTTGTCATTTTGGCCCTGTCTGCATTTCGACCTAACCACAACTTTCATTAATATTGCTGTTCAAAAATCATAGCTTCTATTATCCGTGTACGAATGCATTCACTGTACTGCAATCTAAATTTGACCCACTGAAAATATTTACATCTCTCTGATACAGTGACATCATTAGTAAATGAAACTAATTATTAATATATTAATTTAAATTAATTATTTCAATGTTTCAGCACTCATTTCTTCGAGAACACTGTAACAGTGACTTAAAATATCTATATCACATATAAATATCTTGTAACTCCGTCAAAAATGACGTTTGAACTCAGTATTTTGGCAATTCTTTTCTTAGTTAACTAAATACAATATCATTATGTAACGCTCTTAACCTTCAAATGATTTAATGTAGATGTTTTTAGCTCTCTGTAACAATGGTAACGCTGTACAGAGAGTATAAGAAAAATCTACATAGAATGAATTTTAATTAAGAAAAAGCAACTCATAATTAGTACGTGGATTTTTACGAAATACATACTTTACTTTTAGTGTGCTGACAGCTCATTTACTGGCGAATACTTGACTAAATAGAATTGTTCATAATTGCACTTGAGCTAAAACGACAGTTCTGGTCGTTGTAAGTTGGGCAATGAAAGCGATAAGCGTGACGTTATAGCATGACGTCACCGCGTGACATATTTCTACATGGTGACCAAGATTAGCGTTCTATAAGAATAGATAAGAACAAAAATTCTTATGTAAATTTTACTAGTGAATGCTGTCCCTAATTTTGTATAGTAATACACCAAATTTTTAGATCAGACTACTATTAATGGGCATTTTTTTTTAATCTGTATAAATAAGTTTCAATGTTTTTTTCCCCGGAATTAATTGTAAAGTCATCACTGAACGAAACTTCGAGTTGGGTATCAGATCCGGTTCTGGCGACAGCGCAAGTTATTTAATAAAGCTTTCCTCCTCTGAATAATGTAACAGAATACAGCGGGGCATGTTTTATTCATACAGCCGACGATTACTGTCTGATACTGGACCAACTCTTCGCGTCTTACCATTCGACCGGAAATTCTTAGAGACAAACCTCTTCTTTCTTATTCTCTGTCTCAACTCTGTGTCGTTTCTCTTAATACCAGTAACTTCAAAGAAAGTCTTTGAGAGAATTCCGTAAATACCAGAACACCGTGTGAACAGAATACAATAATATCATCACACTGTATTCTACTTTCACAATTTTCTCTCTTTTTTCCGACTCGCTGCTTAAGGAGACACGAAACAAACGGGTTAATATGAAGCATGACAGACAGAAATGCACAGTACATACCAGAAAAGCATTCAAGTGGTTATACCTTCCTTTATAAATTCTTTCTCCTACAAGATATACTGTGAGGGTCGTTATAATTTAAATTTTAATTAGTTGGTTGCGGCACCGTGATGTTGTCCGGCGCTGACACGGGGTTAGCTGGTTTTAGTCCTGGTGGTGGACTTGCCGGCAGGGGAGCGTGCCAAAAAAAACCCTCCCCACACGTAGCCCTACGTGGCTTTGGCCTCTACCCCTCCCCCCCCCCCCCCCACGTAGCACGTAGCTTTTTTCCCTTTTGATTCTAGAAGACATTTTGTACTGTTTTCTCTTGTCAGACTATTGTAAATTACATACGGAGATAATTAACTGAGGGAAATAAATATTCACATGCTGTTGTGAGTTCTGTTCCTCATTTTAACTGTGAAAAATGTTATGAAAGGAAAGCTACGTGGCCCGGCTCGGAAATCCCCCCCCCCCTCGTCCCACGTAGCCCAGCGTAGCCTTTCAGCCAACCCCTCCCCCCCACTGGACCGAGCCACGTAGTTTGCGCACGGTCCCCAGGGTAACAGAGGTGGTGGTGCACGATAACTAATCACCAGATTGTGCGACAAAGTCCTGGGTTAAATCACAAACCTCTCCGCAGTACGTATGGAGTGAGGG
Source organism: Vandiemenella viatica (assembly GCA_031002005.1). Classification (NCBI taxonomy): domain Eukaryota; kingdom Metazoa; phylum Arthropoda; class Insecta; order Orthoptera; family Morabidae; genus Vandiemenella; species Vandiemenella viatica. Next base: position 194,034,596 of record JARYHS010011408.1, read on the forward strand.
CATACGACACTGTTGATGGTTATTGGTCCATAGGATGGGGACATTAAGCCAATGCGCCCCTAGGTGTCTTTCGGAAGGTTAGGCCTGAATGGGCGAGCACCGGTTATCACCCTCTCCCTTCTTTCATCTCTCATCCACAACACAAACAACATTCTACACTGAACACAAACATTATCTCAGTCACACTCACTACACAACACTTACGGATACTGTCACAATGGAGGAGGCAACGCGAAACCAACCAAGTTTATTTTCTCAGACGTTTGCAATAAAGGGTAAACATCCACTATGGTCACCTATTCTCGGACACCGGCAAGAATATTCAAAAGTGACATAAATAATAAATGTAAGTAGCTTATTTGTTATTTTGTCTTCGTGCTTTTCCGTCCACTAAAATGGTGCCAGTTTGGAAAACCGTAAAAAAAAAAAAGGTCTTTTAGGGCGCCAGTTTTGAAAATCGTATTCCAATTTATGTTCTTTTAAGTTTGAGGACTTTTCCTAGTAAAAATTTAAGTCTTTCAGAAATTTGTGATTGTACCAAATTTTCTTTCATATGAAATTTAAAAACTATTGAGCTTTTTGGTGTTTGATACATTTCCGCTTCACTCGTAGCTATCAAACAAATAACATTGCATTCCGGTCGTGAGAGATTTGTCTAGGCTGGTACCTGTTCCTCAGCAATTTAAACAAATTAAAATAGCATCATTTCCGTTTGTGTCATGTATATACGTTCAACACGAATCCGCCCGACCCAAGACGTATACATCCTGAATTCTGTTGCGATTATAATCTCTCTGAATATATAGCAGCTGAGGTTTATAATACTAGTCTCAAGATCCTGCAAGAGCTCAATATGGTAATAAGCCCGTGTATACATCCAGAAAATTAACCCCAATTTTCAACTGAGCGCAGGGTAAGACTATTACTTCACCAAGTTTTCACGTCTTGCCTAATTAAAAGGAAAACGCTTGCTGCAGCGGCATTAATTAAAGACTAATTAAAAGCTTAAGCAACTTTGGATTTTTATGAGACTTCCACGCAGAAATTGTGGCCAACAACCGAAATTATTTTTTGATGGGTGTAAACTATTTTTTGGCAAGTTCCGGATTAATTCAGACTGTTTAGCTTCGTCGTTGAGTACGACGCTTCGTCTCATATGGATTAAAAAGTTAATTATTAAGTAAACCAGCGCGCAAGCTGCTCATTAGCTCCGTGAGGACAAGTTCTAAAGCGAAGCCTCGCCCACCAACGGAAAAAAGCTGTATTCAAGTACGTCTACACTCCGCAGTTTATAAAACTTTGAGTAGCGGGGAAGCTCTGTTCATTGCAATCCTTAACGGCAGAAAGAAAGATAAAATGGCGGTAGGTGGCTGTCGGGTCTACTACCTCTAGTGCTAACGTCAATCATATGTACAGGGTGTGCCAAAAACGACTTTACAACTTTGGAATTATATAGAAATTTGTTGAGATAACTTGCAGAATAGGTAGATGTATCCTTTTGTGGAAAACAGCCTCAAGTTTGATGCTTGTAGTGCATCAGTACACCATTCCGCCACCAGCAGCGCCAGCGTAGTGCACAGTGAAAATGGCTACTTTCACTGGTGCGGTGTGTGATCGCTGTGTGTTTTGGTTTCATTGTGAACACCCAAAACTGCAGAGTATGGAGCAGCAAAAATACACATGCAACCCAGGAACACGTTCGTGACAGCCCCAAAGTTTGTGCCGTTAGCAAATTGAAAGTGTACAGCCCTTTCTTCTTCACTGAGAAAGCTGTTACTTGCATTGTGTATCTGGATATGCTTGAAAACTTTTTAATTCCATAGATCGATAAAGATGACTGTTACGGTATGTTTTACTACCAGCAAGACGGTGAACCACCTCATTTTCTCATGGAAGTTCGAGGTTTCCCTGCCCAGACTTGACGCAACTGGATTTCTTTCTCTGGGGTTTCATTTAAGATCGTGTGTATGTTGCTCCCCTACCAAACAATTTTGCCGACTTGAAAAATCGAATCTACGCTGCCGTTGCACAAGTTACGCCCGATTTGCTGCAACAAGGGTGGGAAGAAATTGATTACCGGTGGGAAGTTTGCCGCGTGACAAATGGTAGTCACATCGAACCAAAATGACACTTGACACTTTTATGTGAAACTTGAGGTTGTTTGCTACAAAATGTTACACCCACCGATTCTGTGAGTTATCTCAATAAGGTGTTTTTTATTTTATTTATTTTTTTGTTACAATATATCACCTCCTTTCATACTTAACCGATTCGGTAAATGAGGTAACATTTCAAAGCTTAAAGTATCCGCATTCGTCACATAATATTTTAAGAAAGTAATTTTTCCAAGAGGGCAAAAGTTCAGTATTTCTAAAACGACGTGTTTTTTTTTTTTTTTTTTTTTTCCGAGCCATTTATCGCCCTGAATACCTAACCGAAATCGATAAATGAAGTACTATTTTGAAGATTAAGATCTCGGCTTTGGTGACATATTAAGAAAGGAATTTTTTGGAATTCAACCCTTAAAGGGCAAAAGTATAAATATTTCTACAACGCATTTTTGTGTCATAAGCCGTATATCTCCTAGGATATCAAACTAATATAAATAAATGAGGTATCACTTTAAAGATTAAGGTCTCCGCATTAATAAAATGGTATTTTAAGAAATGAACTTATCGGAATTCGACCCTTAAAGAGCAAAAGAATCATTATTTCTAAAACGCATTTTTTGGTCAGGAGCCATTTATCTTCATTGATATCTAACCGAAAACGAGAAATTAGGTTTTATTTTAGAGATTAGGGTCTCCGACTTGATCAGGTCATATTTTAAGAAAGGAATTTGATCCTTAAAGGGCAAAAGTATAATTTTTGTCACAAGCCATTTATCTCCCTTGACATCTAACTGAAATCGATAAATGAGGTATCATTTAAAAGATTAAGGCTCCACTCAGGCAACATTATAAATTAAGAACAAAATTTTTCGGAATTTGACCCATGAATGACAAAAGTAATAACTGTGAAAGTCGCGCATATGAGACAGTTCAAAGCCAAGCCGATAGATAGCAGCTGCAGATATCACAGAGATATCAATAAAGTGATTCACTAGCATCGACTTTTGTTACGTACCTATTACAGTAAACAAATAAACAATTGATAGAAATGAAGCGGTTCTTTTTTCATCCTAATACAAACCACCAACCTTACCACTCATTGTATTCGCGAAATTTTCGCACAAGCCATCTAGCACTGCTTTCTTTAGCCAGATAGCTAGTGAAACAACAAATATTATTTTCAACTTAACACGGGGACGCTGTCTATTTCCCCACCTATCCGAAGCTGGTGCCAATCTGTTGAAATTTGTTTTAACTGCTTCCTCACGATGTCATTTTCACGTTTTGCACTCTCCTTTTTCCTAAAAGTCGCTACAAATTAAATTAAAAATGCCGAAATATGAGAATTTGCGAAATTTTACCAGCACTGCAATAATGACACAAAAATTACTATCAGTACTGGGATCATATCAACACAAGGGGACCTCCATTACTTGCGTGATGTGTTTACCCGGAATTCCAGACCACCCGTCCCCCATGTGGTGAGATTTGGTGAAATCTGGTTGGATCCCTCCCTTCCCCATGATAACGTAAGATTTTGACGGGCACCCCGTTCCTCCCCCCACCCCCTCCCGCCCTGCTGATAGACCTCGTAGTTTTTTTAGAACTTTTCTGGCTCTCCTTCTTTTGAGGGCAGTTATACACCCCTAAGTCGGTATCCGCGTCGTTTGTGGACAGTTTTTTAGCTCTAGTGTCCTTCAAGAATTTAAAAAGCTCACGTTAGATTTCCGTCGACTCCCCCTCACCCTCTTGGTGAGATTTCGCAGGATCCCCCCTCCCGTATATCATCCCACGTAATTAATGGATGCCCCGTAAACAGTTTCGTTTGTCATAGAGGTCACGGTTTAGATTGAAATTCGACCTGGACGAAGAGAAAAAAATTTGGGAACATTTCGTTCTGCGGCATCCATCTCGAAAATTGTATATTCGTTTACAACGGAAACAATCGATTGTCTCCGATTGCTCTTATCGATATAAGATGGCAAACGTTGTTGTGCTCCACCTCGGACAATTTTTTTTCTTTCTGTAAGTTTAGTGCCACTGTTTACAATGGAGGAAAACTGAAACGACAAGAAAACATTACAACAAAGGGTTTATCCAACATTCAAGAGATTTTCGTTGATTCTGCAGCGCTGGAGTCATCTAACAGCTGCGTGTCACTCATATTACAGCATATTTAATTTAATTTTGTGGAGACTTTTCCTAAAAAGGAGTGTGCAAAACGTGAAGAGGACATCGCGTGTTAGCAGTAATAACAAATTTCAAAAGGTTAGTACCTGTTTTGGATGAATGGAGAAAGAGGCACTGACCCCTTATCACTTAGGCACCAATAGTACTTTTTTTCCTTTTTCAAAGTATCATCTTATGATTCCATATCCGATTGCAGGCGTGGGCAGTTGTACCCTTCCGTGGGTTCCCGTTCCCTTTGTCCTCCCCCAATCCACTCCCTCTGATGATTCATACCGGGAACGTCATTGAGGAAGGAAAAGAGAGAATACGACATACAGTCCAAAACAGAGAAGCCTCCTGTAAACTCTTGGATTCTTGTGCGCATGCGCGGCGCGGGCGGTCATATTACTTTTCTAAAAACATTACATTGTGTTTGCTGCTCTGAATGTTATATTTTCTAGTATTTCCAAGTTTTGTATAGTTACATTTGGTTGTACAAACAGACCAGGTAGGCAATAACAGGGAGTATCATTTCATAAGTAAATCACATTGAAATTATTGTTTTTGACGTGTTTAATACGGTATATGCAAGATTAAGGCCTGTCATTATAGACTTATAATGCCCATTAAACAAGTTATTGCATAGCTCTCAATAGGATGAACTTCTTCTCAAATATTTGCTGGTGTAGTGTAGACAACCAGCATATCTTACTATTTTGCACATAACAGGCTAACCTCATTCTAAAAACGTGTTGAAAGTCTAATTCAAGCATCAGACTTTTGATGAATGGTAGGAAGAAAATACACTGATGCTGCTGCAGAATTTATATAGGCATATCCACTACCAGAACAATATCTTTTGAGTAAGCTCAGAGAGTGTGAGTTCTTTTGAAGGGTTCTGTTAAAAAAAAAATTCTAGCATACATGTAGAATAAAATGTCTGGAACATGTGGCTTTTTGTTGAATCCATCAAACTACTAGAGATTCATTTATTGTTTCCTAAATTACAATATTACCCTTAATTTTTTTCTGACTGTAGGGGGAAGATATTCTGTTTCGGCGTACACAATTCGTTTAAAAAAATTATTTAGCATGTTTTTTCTTAAATTCTAATGTTTTTAGATAATAGCAATGAAGGTATTTATAAATGTGATCACATAGGATTTCATTATTAGGAATGTGAAAATTAAAAACTTGAATAAATTCTGCGTTCCCCAGTGTTCCGTATACATTCCCCGAGTTTTGGTGGGAAATCCAATATGGTGACCTCCCCTCCCCACTTTTCTCCTCCTGGCTTCATTTCGCAACGTGTTGAAGGTCATTTGTGTCGACTCGTCTCGTTTTTTTCCTCCATGGACCATCAGTGCTCCTGGTCCTTGGTGAGAGAATCGAAGAAAAGAAATTATGATACAGTCATCTTCATCAGTGTTGTGCCCTAAGATAGGTTTTCACATGACTGCTCGCCGTGGTCTTCTTTCTGCTGCCCTTCCCTTCATGTCCATATCGTTGCCGTTTCCTTTGGTGTTATCTGTGTTGCCTCATACTACAAAAATGAACGAACCGATGAACCCCTCGATATACAAAAAGCTTTGCATGGAAACAAGCTTAACGCTACTTGAGGCAATGTCTATAAACGTGACATTTTCTAGGTTTTTATATCCGCTGCGAAGTCGTTGCATAACAATGCAAACGCATGGTTAGGCACTTATAGTGCCAGCTGAGCGGCTGGTGACGTAATGTTTCGAGTGCTCCCTGGCACGTGTAATGAGATTCCTTTACTCCTGGGTCACGTGCACGGAGCAGCAGGCTTCACCCACTGCGGTAGAACAGTTCCTGAATACTGATAAGTCACTCACTTTCTCAACATACCCGCCTCCCGAGACACCGCAGAAGTGCCGACAATTGGTAGATTGCTGGCCTGGTAGCGTGACGGCCACTGCATTGGTTTCAGCTACCAGGGGGTGTACTATAAGCTCGCTCTCACATCGGAGACTTTCCCTCGTTCATTTTATCAGCTTCGCAGCTAAGTAATTTAAAAGTTCCATTGTAAGTTATAGGGATGGGTTCTGCAGATACAATGCTGATCCAAATAATTATGAACACCTACTTACTAGCATATTTGTCCACACTTTGAATGCAATTCAGCAACGATTCGGCGTAGCATGGGCTCTAAAAGTCCTTGGTAGGCTTCCAGAGGTATCTGATACCAGATTTCTACGCACTGGTCACCCACCAAATTCCATTAAATTACGTGCCAGTAGCTTGTGGGCGTGGTTCCTGGGAAGAGCATCTCGGAAACGGAGAGGCTGGCTGGTCGGCTGTTGGCGTGCTACTGTAGTGAGCATCTATGGGAAGTGTTTGAAGGACAGTGAATCCACGAGTAGGCGACGATGTGGTGGACACCCACGCCACATCACAGAGCGTGAAGGTCGGAGGCTTACCCGCTCTGTAAAGCAGGATAGGGGGAGATCTGTGGCAGATGTGACGGAAGAGTACAATTCTGGTACTTCCACAAGTGTTTCAGAGCACAAGAATCGCGATTCTACCACAGATCATTCCGTATCTTGAATTGCCATAACACTAATAGAAAAGTATGTATTTCGTTTAAATTGGCATATTAATTATCACTTACTTTTTTGCTGAAATCATTACTTGGTTTGCATGAAAGAAGTTCGAAATTGATCGCGATCTATGCGGGCTGAATCACAGTTAAAACTAATATTACGTGGTATAACGTAAGTTGTTAAGATTTATTTTTAGCATCCTTCATTTTCACTGGAGTCGTTATTTCAACCGGGTGTAAGCTGTGTCACGGATGATAAGAAAGAAAGTTGTAAGAACCCGTGAAGATTTTGGATCAAGTTTATATCGCGATGCATGATGGCATTGACATGAGAAACAGGGAATGTATTAAATCACGTGTGAAGCTTTGATTTTCTAGCGGCAATATTAACGGAGATTGTAGTTAGTCTGAAATGCAACCTGGACCAACTTGGCAACTGAAACTTTTTGCTACAGCACAAGGGACGAGAAATTACATTGAGCTTTATTTCATAACAATTCTATTTAGTTAAGCAACTGCAAAGAAATTAGTTTCCAAACCAGTCCCTTTAACCCTCGTTTTTGTCGGACTTTGAGGCTAGCGTTCACATTCGAAATGACGCACGTGTGAATGCCCGTCCGGCCATCCATATTTTGGTTTTCCAGGGTTCCCCCAAATCACTCCAGGCGAATGCTGGAGAGTTCCTCCGAAAGGCCATGATCGAATTCCTTGTCGCGTGTCCTCCCCCGCCCCTAATGACCTCGACGTCGACGAGGATAAAGCCATAAGAAAACAAAAAGAAGATTGGTTTTACAGTATCCAGTTTTGACATTCTTCGTAGAAAATTTAGTTTCTGAGGAGAAAACAGTGTGTGATAAACTGAAACATATTATGACCACAAAAAGATTGCGTTTAGTTCTAGTTTCTGTTGTGTATAGTCTCTTCTATCATATTATAGTGAACTGAGGTTTCAGGCAATTTGACGATAAAACTGGACTAGGGAACTGCACCATCAACTGTGGTTCAGAACCCCCGGCTTCGTGATACACACCACCCACATGTTGGGTATTATAAAACACTAGTTGTAGCCGCGACTTCGTGCCCACGGAATTTGAAATTTGTGCTGATATTCCACAGATAAATTAAAATTATTATTATTTATTTATCTGTACAATCTGGTTCGTTCACTAGAGTCTACAACTAACCGTTATTTCTTAATACTATAATAACATTTTATGCTTAAAACAATTTTAAAAGATAAACACAAATCCAATATACTACGAAATGTTACAAATAATTTACTATTCTTACTACACACTGTTCCTAAAACCTGTTACTATAACCTGTTCCTAAAACTATTATCCAATAATACTAAAGAACTAATCAACTAGATCTTACAAAAGTTAGGTTCATTTCACTCTGGTATCCATTAAAGAATAAGCTTCAGTAATCCCAGAAGCCACACTTCCGCAACAGCGTTCCACTTAGTTGTTTGTAACATTTCTCGTCCATTTCGGGTATCCTGACTCAGTCCTTATATGGTTTGCTGTATCCAGACAGGTTGTTGGCTATGCTGAAGTCTATACCGCTCCCTGGCTGCATCTGACACAGCATCTGCCAGCCTGTCTTGTTCTTCCCAGAGGAGGTTGTCACGCAGTATTCCCGATGTAGTTTTTCCCACGAGCTTCACTCTGTGCTGTTTGATTCGATCATCAACTAATGAACATTCAAACAGTTTATGATCAGGTGTTCCTGGGGATCCGGAGGTGCAGAGATCATTCTCTGCCTTATTGATCCTGTAGAGATATGTTTCGTACGGTCCATGACCGGTGAGGAAATATATCAACTCTCGGGATGGATTGAAGTGTTTCATACGTATCCTCTCTCTGATTTCAGTAAGTATTTCAAATACTCTCCTTCCCGTTTCCAAATTGTTCCACAGATGCTGCCATTCATTTAAGATACAGTTTTTAGTGTCCACTTTCTTGGAAGCCACTTGACCCAAGATCTCTGTTACCTTGTCAGAGATTCCTTTACGTAGCCAATAGAATGCTGCCCTCTTTCTTATTTCCAGGTCTAAAGGACATATTCCGAGAATGACCATAAGTGCTTCAGATAAACGAACAAAGAAATTTTGGATATTGCTATCAACTTAGTTCACATAGGGTACGGACCCTCCTCTTAAACCGACTATGTTACAATTAACACAATGCCAGTGTGGAAAAGAAATTAATATAATTAAAAGAAATTAATAGCGTTCAAAAAAAATGTTTAGTAATTTCTCAGCTTTCCAATTTCACAAAAAAATGAAACTGTTTGACAGTCGGGTCACTGGAATTTTCTCTATTTACATGTAACAAAATATTAAATCGAATTTAAATTATAAATATTTACTAAAGTAACAGATTTCACTAATTTTAAAACTTATTAGTACCTATAACGATAATTCTATTTAAGAAAGAAAATACTGTTGTTATAAACTGCATATTACAACACACAACGCGATTTACTTTGAGTGTAACTGTGGTGAACCACCAGTTACCCTAATATTCTTCCCTCACGTCAAATTCGAACCAAAGATAATTAACATCTTTGCAACACTAAAATTATCGTCTACTCGAACACTTGACCGCTGCTGTGATGTTTAAGTAAATTAAATATTTCTTACACTTATTAAGTTTAATCAGCATATTCAGTTTTATTTGAATATACAACTACTACATTTAACAAAACTTATGAAATAAATACCCATGCTCAAAAAACATAAAAGAATCAAAAGAGTAGTAGTGTAAACTTCTGTGACCAATGCTATTCAGATACAGAGTTATCTGTGGAATCGCGGTCAACATAAACTGGCTGTAGATATGGGGATTATATTTTAGCGCCACCTATCAAAAAGAATTTTAAAAAATATCTCTCGCGCCTTCTCAATAACATTTCGTGTGAATATGGTCTGAATTGCTCCAGTGGTTTGTCCGTGATGATGAGATTCCACAAGCCTAGGATTTTATATGTAAAGACTACATTTTCGTAGCAGCTTTGCACGCCTTAACGATGTTTGGATTTATCAGCAGCAGTATTTCTGAGTTGGCTCAGTTGGCTGGGGCACTGTGATGGTGTCCAGCGCTGACACGGGGTTAGCTGGTTCCAGTCCTGGCGGTGGACTTGGCCGGCAGGGTAGCAGAGGTGGCGGTGAACAATTCCTAATCACCAGATTGGGCGTCAAAGTCCTGAGTTAAATCCCAAACCTCTCCGCAGTTTATATGGAGTGAGGACATACGACACTGTTAATGGTGAGTCTTCCGTATGATGGGGACGTTAAGCATGGCGCCCCCCCCTCCCGATATCTTTCGGAAGAGTAGGCCTGAACTGGCTGGCACCGAATTCACCCTCTCCCTTGTTTATCCCTCATCCACAACGCAAACATTACTGAACACACACACTATCACAGTCAGCCTCACATACAATAACCCTTGCTAACATTGGGGAAGGCAACGGGAAATCACCCCAGTTCCTCTCCCCATGGAGGGTAAACAACCCCCAACGAAGACTACCCATCGCTCGACACGGGCAAGGCTTTCTTAAGAAGAATATTAGCGGAGGCTGTGGTTATGCTCAAATGTTGCAGTGAACAGAATTGTTTGTTAAAAATCCGATCATGTCCCACATTTAGCAAACGAATAAGAACAACACAATTTCGAGAAGTAGTGCGCGCTATTTGCCGTAAACCGTGAATTTTTGCGCTAACGTAATATGTATTCTCCTCTTCGTAAAATGTTAATTTTGAAGAGAAAACTTTCTACTGTCACAGATGGACTTAGATACATTGTCGTAGGAATCAGAAACAATAACAACCTTTGTACATACAATAAAAAGATTAAAAAGTCAATGACAATATTTACGGAATTCGAAGAAAAAAGTCGGAAGTTCGTTATCAAGAACAAGCAAAAATTAATCAGGCCAATTATCGTAAAAATAATTTCATGATGCCACCAAATATCAAATACTAGCATTAAAAAAACTTGCGTAGTGTTTTTTCTAGCATTCACGCTTATTGGAACGTTATTCTTTGACGTATTATGCAACCTCTGGATTGAATGTCGAAACTTCGGTCTGCATCTTGTGAAATTAACAACACAATATCATTTTCGGCGCACGATTATTACAGTCTTGAGACATACTGCAAATTCTAACCTAGATTCCATACTTTAAAACTGCGAATACGCCAACGAAATCTGTTCTGTGGTTTTAGCATGATGTAACTGTGAAAAATTCCTAAGTAAACAGTATTAATATGTTTACAGGCTACTTCCTCCGCAGCTGTTGAACAATATATGTTATAAATAGAACGCCCTATGCTAACAACTGTTGTGGTGAACGTGGCTATATATTTACAGCTATTGATGATATCCGAGGCCATGAAGGTGAAACGCGACTGGTGAATAAAAGATAACTTTCGCCACAATGGTTGTTTGCATACAGTGTTTGATTTATAAAATTTATTGCCCACTGAAGATTTATGCATGTACTGGTTTAGCACGTTTCACCGCTGTCGTGATGTTGCGCAATACTTCACGAGATTATTATTTTGTTTTTCTTCTATCATCAGTCCCTCGACTGGTTTGATGCAATCCTCCATCCCTTCCTATCTTGCACCAGCCTTTTCATCTCAACGTACCCCTTACAACCCACGTAATAAGTTATCTGCTTCATATATTCTAATCTCTGTCCTCCTCTACAGTTCTTACCTTCGACTGTTCCCTCCGCTAACAATTTAACCAATCCTAAATGTTTCAAAATATGACCTACCATTCTGCGTCTTGTTTCTGTACGACTCTTCCACAAACTTCTTTCCTCGCCCACCTAATACGCTCAGATTTTTCTTCCGACATTTCAAGTACCTTGAAGATAGCAGGAGATCGTCGTCGAAACGTCACAAGAAAATTGTATCCATAATAGACGCAGTGTATATCTAGTGAGACATTTCGTACCATATTCAGGATGTTTATCTTCTTCTTCACAAACTTTCGCCCAACCTTTCGCGGCCGGCTGCCTTTGACAATCGTTGGCATGATTGAATTTGGAGCCTTGGTTTTACGGCCGCATGCCCTTAATGACGGCAAGCATTGTTTATATACTGCTGGGTGGTACTAACAAGTAAGTACTAATATAGGACGTGAAGTGATGTCATGTGATGTGAAACAAGAAACAATGTTCCACGTGCGACGAGTGTATTTTCGTTTGTGAACTGTGTAGCTTATGAGGCGGTGATTGGAAACCGTCCCACCGTCAGCCCTGAGGATTGCGAGAAGCCGCAGTCAGCACAGCCGGCACGCGGGTACCTGGGCCCATGCCAGGTCCCGTTGTACCTCCCCCATCCACTGTGCGGCGCCTCAGCGCAGTGAGCCACACTGGCCGGTCACTTTCAACATCTTCACAGGTTGGATACTACAACATTGTGGCTCCTGGAAGTATCGTTATTTGGAATTTGTCTGTCTTTTCGATACACGACTAACACGTTTAGTGTGAACGATTTGTCATTTGACTGTAACAGAGATGAGCCATGAGGCCAGTGAGTTTTCCGACGTAGTAAAGTTTATATCCTTCTGTCACTCAGATCCTTTAACTACTGATATTGTACAAAGTGTTTTTGAGGTTTAAATAAAAATTCCAGTTGAAATACGTAACTTGTTTATTTTTACTACCGTTTACATTAATTTTTATCCTGCACACTGGTTTCCGAAACAGGTTCATTAGAGAGTGATACGAATCTTTCTTTGAGAACTGTGAATGCAAAATATCGGTGTGATTTTTCACTTTTTAAAAAATAAACGTTTTTTAATATGTTATCTGTACCTAGATTCCTTAGTGTCACACAAAGGTTTTCCTTTGTTGTAAAACACTGTCGCATATTAGTCTCTCCCTGTGTTTTATCATCACTTCTACTATCCCCAATAAGTTCTCAAAATCATCTTCCTTCATTCGCAGGAGGTTGTCAAGCTGTCGAATACCCTTTAACCTTAACAGTGACGTAGCTATCGGAGGGCCAGGCGCTGCCGTGCTCAGGGCCCCCAAGCTTAGGGGACCCACAAGCTCAGCGCAGGGGGCCCCCAAGCTCAGCTCAGGGGAGGGGCAAAGATCAGCAAACCTCACAAGACTTGGTAGAATTGAAAAACAGGTCTCCCATCTGGTATGAGACCCCGTTTTTTTTTTTTTTTTTTTTTTTTTTTTTTTTTTTTTTTTTTTTTTTTTTTTTTTTTTTTTTTGCCCCAGGGACCTTGTTAACGCTACTGAACCTGAACCTGAACCTGAACCTCAACTCAGATAATACCCAGTTCATTCATTCGGAATAACTACCCTCTTGTCCGATCCTTTCTTTTCCTTCTCTTTTATTGTTTCGAGAGAGGTAATGGAACTTCAAAAGCAACAGAAAACTAGGTTCTCGTGGTCGAGATGTTTTACTGCCTAGAGTAGTGATGCAAGGCGGCACCTACACAAGTGTCTCATGTAAACACGTCTGACTTTTTTTTTATGACAGTAGAAACGACACTTCTCTCAGAATTTCCGCCAGTTATTACGTCATGTTAACAGATAAGTGAGTTGATTCTGCAGTAAGTGTCGCAAGCTTATTGTTTGCGTATAGGCAGCTTCAGTACAAAATTTGCTGTTCTGTATGACGAGGATATACTCATCGTAACGCACAATAGTATTTCTGTGAGATCTATCAGATAAGGAGCTTGGCAAGGTTCCCGTGGAAACATTAAGTGTAAGACAATATCAGTGTCGTAAATCTGATCCCGACAGGTCCGTTCAAAGCATAATGATATCCCCTTTTGTCTCCATGATAATCCACGTTAATTAGACAAGAACAATAGCTCGTAAATCACTAGCATCAGTGTTTACACCTGACGCACTGTCACTGAATACTGAACAGCCAATCAAATGGCTCGCTTACCAGTCTCGGTGCCAGGGACTTAATTCAGTTAGGATGGGGCGCCCACTCCGGTGTCAATTTCCACACACACCCATTTTTCTCCTTTCCTGAGCCCACTTTTACTCTCTTGGTAATTTATTCCAATCCCCTGACTCCACCAACGAAAGAATATCATCCTACACCCTTATGCCTGAAATCGAGTGCCAGCTTGTGTTCGTGGTCATATTTTCCCTTCCATACACCACTTCTAATTGTTCCACCAGTATCTTTCCACACCTCATCAGCAATGTGTTCAATGTTGTTCATTTACAGCACTCTCTTCACCATCCTCCTGTCTTCCAATGAATCCCATTCCAGCTCCTTTATCATACAAGTTACTGATTGTAATGTGCAGTAAGTTAAAGAGACAAATCTAACAGTCCTACTTTGCACCCCATCCAAGTCCTGTATTTGATATCGAAAATGTTTGTTCCCATGCTACACCACCGTATTATAGTACTGGCCTGACCAAAGTTTTGTAAACCTATTCCCTAACTTCTCTGGTGCATCTCCTCATCACTCTCTCTAATAAATGAACTATTTTTAACCTTTTTCTACCACATGCCAAATTTTTACTGCGTAGTTGACTATACCATAAATTTTATGCCAAGATATTTACATATCAAGTCTTCACAAGTAAATTCTAATCCGGCAGAAAAAACCGAGAAGAATTTTTGAAATCCTATCTCACTTTGTAACCTCATAACCAGCCTCTAGTTTTTTTTTATCTATGTACCTAATAAGCTGAATCTTCTTAGCATTTATCTTCATTTCATATTGACCTACCCAGTAAGACATTATATCCAGGTCGCGCTGCAGCTGTACACAATCTTCTCCTGTTTAGATCCTATTATATTGCATTATGTGATCTACAAACAAGCTAACTTATGACAGTAAACCATGAACGCAATCATTCGTTAGAATTAGACTTCGATGGAATATGTAATATTAGTCTGATGGCATACGTTGAGCTATAACGCTCGAGCCTGCCATAAGGGAGGCCGTGGGTTCGAATCCCCGGTCGGCCATACGCAGTTCGGTTTTCCAATTTTCACGAAAACACTAGTGGAATGCCAGGATGGTACCTTCAAAAAGGCCATGGCCGAACTCCTCCCAGTTCGTAGCCACCCATCCTATCACGGCTACAATGAATCTCTGTCGACTAGCCGTAAATCCAAAACCAAAAATAAAAAAAAAAACAAAAAAAAGTGTAAATAGTGAACCAACGTCACTCCAGCGGTGTATTAAAACAACTGACATCTGACCGTGTCGGTGCTGTAAGATTTCCAGATTACAATGTGTATGCCACAAGAATTATTCGATTTGTCGTGCATGCGCCCTCTTGTCGCAGCTTCACCATCCTAACCCGGTAACCCTACTGCCGAGTACAGCGGACCTACAATTTAAAGTGAAATCCGAACCACGGAAGCGTTCTGGCGTAATTCACATTACACTGCAAGCTTGAGGTTGAGTTAAGGGCCTTTCAATATCCCCACTGAGACAGAGATTCGAACCGAGGACCTTTCGGTCTCCAGTCAGACTGAGCCTTCAGGCAGGTTAGATTTCTAGATATTACTAATAGACTGATATTTCCTCGGTTGGTGTTGAAGTACGATAAATTTTGTTTGTTTATTGAAACCACTGGTAGATAGTGGACCTGACAGTGCAAGATAAATGTTACAGGAAATAAAATAATATTTTGTGCAACTCAACAAAGGAAAATCTAAATAAAAATATTGAGAGTATTTTAGCTAGTTTTGAAAAAGTTTTGTGACACATCGTACTTGTACACAAAATTGTCTTAGCTGATAAACTCAGGGATAAAGTTTTCAAATAGTGTGTTAAGTAACACAAACACAGATTATTGTCTGAACGGAACAAACACTGTTTAATCTTGCTTTGCATCATGGTGTAAATTGTTCACTACAGTACGATCTAACTTAAGACAAACATCCAAAACTTGGTCAAAATGATTCCGCAGTAAAAATATCTGATACAAACCTTCGTCAGTAAGTTTTGTTGTTATATACCCGAAGCGTATCGCACTCGTAATTATGGTCATCATCATTGTGGTATATAACAATTACAGCTATTTGTACTTCGGTGTTCGCTCTAAATATTGATAAAACTCGCATGATATTTTATTTAATTTTTAATCAGTAAGAAGTAACGTTTACCATCCCATCACAAAATTTCAGGCAGAGTCGTTTAAGGAAAGTAATACACACTAGCGTGTTATATTATCTCCAATCTGATTTGTAATTCAGTGTTGACAGAAGCAGCAGCAAATAACCACGTCAACGGCATCCAATATTACACAGGATAAACATATTTGATGCATAAATGGTGTATATAAATCAGTAACTAGTTGATTTTTTTAATTCGAACGGTCATTTTTCTTTACTTCTGACTAATTCATCATTTACTGCCGTAAATTCTGTATGAAGTGTATTCATCAGGTTCATTTGCTGCGTTTGTTTACATATTTTGCATAAATTAAAATAACAGAAACGTTAAATCAATTATGTTCCGCTTTCATGATTATTTTCTTCATTAATGCCCATTAAAGTTTTATATTCAACCAGATCAATTCGTTGCTGTCAAAGCGTTTTGATTAAAATATTCAAAGCCTATAACAATTATTCAAATTGTTTTCAGCGAACTATTTGTGCCGTTAAAAAAGTAAAAACGCTATTTTATTGCAAAAACACCCATAATTTCCAGACACCCTGATAATACTTCACTGACACATAACGTATTTTGCTTTCATGCCTACCACAAATTAAAGGTAATAATTGTTCAACACGCTGAACAACACATTTCTTCTCTTAATGCTCTTAAACCGAAATTCACGAATGAGCCATTTTTACACAGTTAAAATTCTGTGAGTGGTCCGGTCAAGACAATCTTCAAACCAATTCGATAAATCTGGCATGCGTATTTGTGACAGTAATATCTGAACCAGTTAGCATAATACAATTACTTCTTACATGACTAACGTACGTGTTTCGAAAATATTAGTCTCAATAGAAATTGTGAAATCACCCTACGCTTTTGAGAGAATAACGGAAGTGAAATACTATAATATCTGCCGACCCACTTTAATAATTGGGTCGCGACCCCACTGCAACTTCAAAGGTAATGACGCCATAATACTACGGTAGTCAGTTTCAAGACCTATTATTTTCAACCAGTAATTAGGTAATTAGGTTGTGATTCATTGCGCGTCGGAAACTTTGTGTGGCGGAATCGCGATCTTTTCTGATCTCCTACTCGATCGTCGTTCACTGAATAATGTTGAGCTTTAATGGTTATTTTTTATTTTTTAAATTAATGCTAATGATTCGGTGTGTGTATTTGTTGGAATATGTTACTGAGTACCATTTCGATGTCCTTTGTGACTGTTTTGGATTCGATTGTGTTGTAGATGTGTTTGTTTGTCTGGAGGTTCTCTGAGTTTGAAGTTTGCTGGTGTTATCTATTGCCCTTTCTTTTTTCATTTGGTTTATTATTCTTTTATTTAGTTCATACTGTTTACCTTATAAATGAATCAATTTTCTCCCCAATTGCCTACAGTCCTTACAACAATGGTTTTCTAAACAAATTTAGGCGCTGGTGGATGTTGGTTGCCTCCATTAACAAACGTTCAAGTTGTCATGATGCCAATGTAGACGGGCATCAAAGTTCATCAACTTGCACCCGAAGCATTTGCAATCAGCAATTGTAACACTTTCCTGGAAAGAATTTCACAATCAGAACTACAGAAAGTAGATTGTTACCTGCGGTACTAACCACAGCTTTTGTTTGTTTCAGACTGATCCAAGGATACACAGACAGCAAGGGACGGCACTATCCACGTCTCCCATATTTCCACCACGGTGAGTAACACGTTTGCTATTAACAGATAAAGAGTGCATAACAAATTAGATGTATATACCAGAAGACGCACTATCACACAGTAATATGTACATCTACTGGAGAGGGTGATGAGAGGAGGTACCAGAGTAGTAAGGGAACTGGGTTACAAAACATTGGTCAGACCATTGGTTAAGTATGCTGGTATATTTTGGCACCCACATTTTGGGAATCAAATACAAGAATTGAAGGGTGTGCAAAGAAGAGTAGCTAGATTTGTTTGCGAAAATTATCGCAGGACCCAGTCAGTAGCTGATATGATAAGAGAGCTGGATTGGGAGTCATTGGAGAACACGAGGAGGGTGAAGAGAGTGCTGGGAACGTACAAGACAAATGTTGGAGATGTGGCTTGGAAGGATTAGGAATAATGCATGGAAAGGAAAAGATGACCATGACCACAAAGGGCATTCGATTTCATGCATAAGGGAGTGGGAAAACTTTCTTTTGTGGGTAAGGGGGTCAGGGATTGGAATAAATTACCGCGTGAAGCGATGAATAATTTACCAAAAATGCTGAAGGAATTTAAAATTAAAATTCGTAAATAGCAAAAGTAAATGGAATTGTTCATGTGTCAACTGAAATAGGTAAGCAAGAAAACACTTACAACGTCTTAGGAAACAATTAGAAATGATGAAATATTTCCCTAACGGAAGCAAAAGTATCCGAAAAGATTCTTACTCTAGGAAACGCACAAAGTTTATTAATATCTCTGTGATGTATGGTGCTGCTATCTAGTGGTAATGCGTTCACTCCTTAGCGACGCCAGCGAAGCCTAGCGGCTTGAGTCTGAACTAACCAATACCCATGACCTCAATTGTTCATAATATTACCATTTACAGGTTAATTTTAGAAATATTCCTTCCGTAACTAATGATGTTACCAAAGCAAATAACTTAACCTTTAAAATGATACCTTATTTACCGATTTTGGTTAAGTATGAAGGAAGAAACATGGCTCATCACAAAAAAGACCTTTTAGAAAATATATATATATGATGATACTCTACGGAAAATCATCATACAAAACTGTAAATAATCAAAATAGCACACTGTTGTTGCTGACTGAATGATTTCTAGAAAACTGAAATTCGGAATCAATCCGTTAGCCTTACTGAACGGGAGAGCACTAAATACTTTTATTTAAGTTTTCTTCCTGCTTAAGTGATTGGATTTCTAAAGAACATCGCTCAGTGAGAAAATATAGCCACACTAAATGTCGTAATTGTAGATGACAAAGTCATTTAACTTATGTAGATATAAACTTACATTTGAAATCCTTGTATATCTTCTTTTTCGTTAAAAATTCGCGAATTTATGTCGCACGGAAACTATGTGGGCGGTCCGTTTGGCAGAGTGCTATCGACCTGGGCAATTTACGCTCTGCTAAGCCGCTATGAGACCTGCCCTCAAAGCCACGAAGCCCTTTGTTGTTCAGTGTTAACGTTTACTGGAGCTTAAAAAAGAAAAACCTCCAAATAGCTCGCCGACCTTTGGGCAAACATCTGCTTCCAGAGGAAAAAATACCTCGGCTTGGATTGTGTACTGTGCGTCACGAATTCTAGAAGAGGCAATGTTATGAAGCTCTGCATTAAGTTTCTTTCGGTGGCTTGGTAATTTTTGTTTTTTGCTTACGGCTTTACGTCTCAACGACCTTGAGGTCATTACAAGCGGGAAAGGACTGAGGGCAAGGAACGTGAAGGGATCACGATGTCTTTAGAAGGAGCCATCCCGACATTCGCCTGAAGTGATTTAGGGAAACCATGGAAAACCAAATCTGGATTCCAGGACGGGGATTCGAACCCGCGACCTTGCGAATGCGAAGCCAGAGTATTACCACTCAGCCACCAGTCTCGGTTTTGGATAAATCCCAGTCAAATTCACTAACAATAATCTGACGATGTAATGACATACACTGAATAACCAAAACATTATGACCAGTGCCCACTGCGAGATTGAATGTCGTCTAGTGACGTTGTTGGGACGTCATGCAATAAGATAACTATATTATCGGAGCAGAGACGCTTGAGGAGTTATTCTACGATACTTGTTGCAATTGAGGAATACATACACTAACATAAGAGACTTTAAGGAAGGGCAGATTGTTATAACCCGGCGGCTGGGAACGAGCATCTCGGAAACGGCGAAGCTGGTCTGCTGTTCGCGTGCTACTGTAGTGAACATCTATGGAAACTGGTTGAAGGACGGTGAAACCACGACTGGGCGACAAGGTGGTGGACATTCACGCCTCATCACAGAACGCGGAGGTTGGAAGCTTGCCCGCTCTGTAAAACGATCTATGGCAGATCTGACGGCATAGTCCAATGCTGGAGCAGGCACAAGTGTTTCGGAGCACATCGTTCTGCGCAAATTACTGAACATTGGGCTCCGCAGCAGACGGCCCCTACGTGCTCCCGTGTTGACCCAGCGACATTGTCTATTACGATTGCAGTAAGCACCACTTCATCGAGATTCGAACTTCGATAAATGTAAACCGGTCACCAGGTCGGATGAATCACGCTTCTTGTAACACCAGATCAAAGATGGCGTCCGGATACGCCATCTTCCATCTGAACGACTCCTCGAAATATGTAGCGCGCCACTAACGAAGGCCATTGGGGGAAGTATTATGCTATGGGGGACTTTCACCTGGGATTCCATGGGGCCTGTGGAAGGGATCGAAGGTGCCATGACAGCTGTGGAATTATTGCGGATCACCTGCGTCCCTTCATGCTTCATGTCTTTCACGACGGCGATGGTATCTTCCAGCAGGACAACTGTCCGTGTCACGAGAACAGAATCGCGCTGCAGTGGTTTGAGGATCATGATAGTGAATTCACGTAGATGCCACCAGATTCTCTTGATTTCAAAACGATAGAACACATATTTGACTCTTTCGGGCGACAGCTCCGCACCCACATATCACCGGCGCGTAATTAAAGGAATTTCGTGACCTGTGCGTAGACATCTGGCGCCAGATACCTGCGGAAACCTTCCAAGGACTGTCAAATCCGCGCCAGGCCGGTCGTTGGTTTATTGCGTTACAAAGGTCGACCAACACGCGATTAAGCAAGTGGTCGTAAAGCGTTTTTTTTTTTTTTTTTTTTTTTTTTTTTTTACGTCTCGTCGACGGCTAAGGTCATTAGAGGCGGGATGGGACTGGAGACAAGGAACTGGAAGGACTTCGGCCATGGCCTTTTTGAAGGAAGCAACCCGGTATTCGCCTGGAGTGATTTGGCGAGACCGTGGAAAACCTAAATCTGGATGTCCGGACGGGGATTCGAACCCGCGTCCTCCCAAATGCGAGGCCAGAACGTTAACCGTTCACCCACCACGCTCGGTGGTCGTAAAGGTTTAGCTCATCAGTGTATGTCCGTCTCATCTTACGTGTCTCCTGTTGTTACCGCACGTGTGCATTCGTGGCGTAAGCTTCTTGTTGAAATAGAGATAAACGACTCTCCGACACAGTGCATTAACTCTATACCACGAAACAGCCTTGATCCCTCAACTGCGATTCTGCTATTGGCTGCATACGTCAATGTAATTGTAGTTATCTGCACTCACGAGTAAAGGACAAAACTGGGGAAGCATTTCGTAAATCTAATTTAAGCTACTAACTGTCTGGTAGGAGATAAGGTGATTTACACCAATATTATAAATGAGAAAGTAAGTCTGTCACTCCGCATGTTTGATATTTTTCCAGGGATAAACCGATCTTTATGAAATTTGACTAGTAAATGCTATGTATCATTAGGAAGGACCCATAAACCAATTTGTCATGAAATTTTGAAAACTAATCGAACGATGATAGACAGACGGATAGCGTGTGTAAGTCTCTGTAATGTAATATCAGTCACTCAGGCTTTGTTTGTCTCGCTGTCAGTTTGCGTATGATCTGTTGAAAAATTTAATAAACAGAAGAAAATTATTATATACTATAAATTTGGGTTTACGTTGCACCAGACTATTGTTTTGCGTTTACTTAAAATTTTTGAAAATTGGTTCTCTTTACGAGACAGTTTCATTGGTAGAATGAAATCGCGAAAGGGCAGAGAATTTTTACAAGCTTTGCTTTTATCATGTTGGTATCTCAGGACACTCCGTGGTTCGGGATCCACGTTAAAGTGTAGGTCCAGCTATGACAGAGACGGAATGTGTGGCAAATTGAAACTCTGTCACTTGGCGGTGAACTACCTTTCAGAGTCTCATTACCAACAGTGCCATACTCAATGCATTTTAGTTGAGTGATCGAAGGCAAAGTATTTCTTGCTTAGAATATTCCCACGATAGCAATACGCTTAAGCATTTTTAGACTACTGTTTGTAAAAATTGTAACACCCAGGACGATTAGTATAAATCACTCCAAAATCAGATTATGTGTAGAACAGTGGAGCAAAAATGAATTATTAAGATTGCAGAGAGATGGGGTGCATGTGGGCCCAGCAGCGCCCTCTTTTGTGTAACCCGACGGGTCAGTGTTACGCCACGCTCAGTAGGTGGAGAATCATCGAAAGGAGTGGAAACGAGCAAGCGAATGCCGGTGTGCCTCATCGAAGTCAAAAGCTGCAATAACAGCGCGTCAGTGAGTTCGGATGATTGATCTCTGGGAATTGGATTTGTCGTAACGTGACTTTACGAATTTTACCAGAGCACAATGACAGTGATTCGTGTTTGTAAAACCACTGAACAGAAGAGAGTCGTGCACAACTATGAGCGGGTACTGGACCACACAATGTGACCACAAAGCGGGACGACCGCTTTCATGGACTTAACCGACAGAACAGCTTCGTCCACAGTGTCGACTCGACGTTGGAGCACTGAAACGGGTGTGGTCATGTCTGCGTCTGGACTGGTGGCACGCATGGCATTGCGTCTGTTTCCATTTAACAGAAACCAACGACGCTTCAGGCTCCAATGGCCACGTGAAGGCTGTCACTGATGTGCAGAGTGGCTAAATGTAGTGCTTTCCTACGAGTCTCGCTTCAACTTGTAGTGCAGTGATGGTCGCGTACGTGTTAGACGCTACCGCGGTCGACGCAATCGGTCAGTCTGTACTGTTGAGCGGCACAGCGGATAAACTCCAAGTGTGATCGTTGGGGTGCCATTGGCTATAACATGCGATGCCACCTCTTATATATTCAGGGAAATGTGAACAGCGCCTGCTACACCAGAGAGGTTTTAAATCCCGAAGCACTGCACCTCCTTCAGGCAGCCATATTCGAGCAGGACAAAGCCCGGTCAAATATGGCGAGGAATCTGCAAGCCTCCTTTCATCAACGACGGGTACCACTGCTTCCCTGGCCCGAACATTCGCTTGACATGTCGTCCACCGAACAGTTCTGAAATCATAAGCATTTGTGTGTTGTGATAACCCTATATATAAAAAATAGACATGTATGTCCTTATATGTCACCCTGCAGCCACGAATACCTAACGCATACGACTGGTGTTTGTGTGTGGTAGTATCATGGAGTCACCCATCGTTCACTATGGTGGTTCCATGTCGGTAGCTGTCGGTTGTGGGAGATAGGGTGATTGACAGTGGACGATTAAGACATTTTCATATTTCGACCAATGACGGTTGTGTGTCTTTATGTTTTACCCTGTAGCCACCACTACCAAACGCAGGGCACTGGTGACTGTGTGTCGTAGTAGCTTCGAGTCTCCCATCGTGCACTATGGTGGTTGCATGTCGGTAGCTGTGGGGGTGTTGGAGATATGGTGGTTGAAATCGGTTGACCTAGGGCATTTTCATATTTCGACCAAAGTGTTGCAAAAATTCCAGAATGTGTTAGTGTGTTCCTGAATTTCCTGAATTTTTCTTGAATAAAGATCTAGATTACGACAAATTTTTCAGCTATTAACGAATATAAATAATTATTATGCAATATATTTCGTGTATGAACCGATTTGGATGGAAGTTTCACTGGGGGATCGCTGATTTGGCAGGGAGTAGCGTGGGGTACTTTTTATCCTTTAAATATTTAAGGTTCCTTGCAAAAACATAAACACCTTCAGAATTCTTGACAAACAGGAACGAAATCGTGGGCTCCAGCTAGTTTCTTAAATAAATTTCGAAGTAATCAGAATTTCCAGATTTGGTGTGACTATTTTCACAAACAGTTGTGTTTTATCAGCGGTGTTTGCTTTGGTAACAGATTATTTGCAGTTACAACTTGCGATTTATGGCCTAGAGGAGATTACTGGAGAATTCATAGTTGGAAGAGAGGTGTGTGGTATTGATGGAAAGGGAGTAGTGTGTATAAGATTTGCCGATGATATGGTCTTGCTAGCAGAAAGCGAACGAACTATAAACGAAACGCTGAAAAATCTAGATAATGGATTTGAAGAGTGTGGAATGACAATCAATACAACAAAAACAAAGTGTGGGGTGATAGCAAAGGAATAAAACTAATAAGTATTAAGATAGGACAAGCTAATATCAGACAAGTATGAGCCTTCAAATATCTTGGAAGTACAATCACTAAGGACCTGAGATGCCACCAATAGGTAAAAACTCGCATTACCATAGCGAAGGAAGCGTTTAATATTAAGAGATGATTATTAATTGGAAAAGTAGACAAAGCGCTCAAGAAAAGAGTTCGCAAATGTTTATGGCGCTGAGGTGGATACTGATTCGAAAGGATGAAAAAGGAACAGAAGCGTTTTGTGGATGTGGAGGAGAATGGAGAGGAAAAGCTGCATGGAAAAAGTGAGTAATACAGAAGTGCTGGAAAGGGTTGGTGAAAGGAGTAAACTAATGCAAGTCATAAGAGAAAGGAAGAAGAACTGGATGGACACTTGCTGAGAGGGGAGTGCTTGATAAGAGAAGCCTAGGAAGGACTGGGAGAGTGGAAGAAGGAGGTACATGATCACAGATAACATCAGAGGAAAAGGAACCAACATGCACATGAAGAGCAGGGCAGAAGAGCATGGAGAGCAGCCATGCAGAAACTTATCTTAGGGCACAACTCTAATGATGACGTTGATGATGATTTATGTGACCATAAAACCAGACAATTAAATCAAGAATTGTGCAGAAATAACTAAGGTAATATCCAGTAGATACCATAAAGACATTGCATTCTACAATTGAGCTACAGGACCATCGTCACACCCCGACATTTAATTTGTTGAATTCAGTTTTGAAAGGAAATTTTTTTATCAGTAATAAAGTATGGTGGCTTCTTGGTAATACTTCAGTCGACCTCATGAAGTATAAAAGATTCGGCCGATGGCTGAGAATGGACTGAAGGCACGTCGGTAAAACCCTGCAACTCACTGACCATTCCTGCAGTAGACGTCCGTCCAGGGGCTACTGCCCTCGCCTGATTGGTTGGCGCCATGCAGACAGACACACTGACCCAGGTCCACCGAGTCCTTGGCCGTCACTTGCCGCGCCAACAATCAGTTCTCCATCAGCGTCACTCCTCAAAGGCCACCAGTTAACGCACTCGACTTCGTGACCAGCCGTCTCTGCCTCGGTGTCGCAGGTTAAGTAGAAAGTTTAACTGCCGAGCTGAATGGCACACCCACCATAGGGCGCTGCCGAACGCGTGTCCTCAAAGATATCAAACACATATCACTTTCGTTGCTTTGTTAATGTGAGGACGCTAGGACGCCACGTGGCTCCTATTCCACGTTAAACTGAAGGTCCCGTATACCTGATAGGATTACAAGGTTTGATTAGACGCTACGCATTGTACAGCCGGTAAGAAACCCTGTCACCATCCTTTGAGACAACACGAAATTATTTGTTTTCTCGTACATCATCACAGATGTGACACAAATACAGTTTTGTGGCAGGCTTATTTGGGATGGCCCTTCAAGGCAGCCAAAAATGCCTTCTAACGTCCAACAAGGGGAGGCGGTAAAGGAATATACAGTATTAGGATCGGATCCAAGGGGGGGGGGGGGCTAGGGAGCCAAGCCCCTCCCCCGGCAAAAGTATATAGGTCGTAATTTTTTTTTCTGAGGGGGCTATAAAGACTACCCTTGCCCGACTCAAGCCCCCCCCAAACCAAAGTCCACTCAAGCCCCCCCTCAAACCAAAGTCCACTCAAGCAACCCCCCCTCCCCAAACCAAAATCTACTCAAGCCTCTACCAAACCAAAATCCGGGATCCGGCCCTGGACACTACCGTAACCTTTTCATATGAAAGTTATTTTTGCACGTGCAAAATAATGTGAAATATTTATTTAAAGAGGATACATTTAATATAAATACTAGCTACTGCCAGTAACTTCGTTTACGTGACTGTGGATGCAAGAAATAAAACAAACATGTCACAGTGAACTCAGCATCAGCGGTGAAAAATAAAAAATTCCTCCCAGTAAGGACACGGTTACACTGGAACCGACTTCAACCGATTTTTCACTCTGCCGAATACGACCGATATCGGCCAAACAAACAAAGATATGCAACAATATAGATGGCGCAATCCGACTTCTTTCACCGACCAAATAGTTCGGCCGAACTCGCTTGTGCTACAGCTGAAGGTCAATTTTAAGGCCCGTAAAAATTGCAACCGAGGACGGGATTTGAACCGGCGACCTTCCGTACCCCCATCAAATGCCGTAACCACCTGAGACAAAATTTAGAAGTAATGACAAATATGTATTCAAACATAATATAAACTAACTCATTTCTGTACAATATACTTTATTTTTTTATCTCGAAACACTAACGTACTTTTATGGTTCCATGAAACAAATAAAGAAAGGGGTGCTACCTTTGTCACTGCAACTGATGGATGATTGAACGAAATTTTAAGAATGTTTTATAATGCTACAATTTACATTTTACGATCATCTGATGAACCTGGAAGTGAGGTTGAAGGTTAAAAAGACACATTTTTTAAGGAAATCGATAACACGAAAACATTTGACCGTAAAAGACTGGAAACTTCCCAACTGCCTCTATACGCTTCTCCAAATCCATCACCGGACCACGCCGTCAAAACGGCGTAGCGTAGTGTCGGCCTGTTCGCGGTAACGGTTGAAGTTACTTCAAACGAGTGAGCGCCAAAACGACTGAAGTCTGGTACATTGCACCCACTTCAGTCGGCAGAGTTCGGTTGGTTGTTCGGCAGAGTGAAAATTCGTCAAAACTCGGTTCCAGTGTAAACGTAACCTAATGCGACGCCGCTGGTGCGCTGAAATTACGATAAGCATTTCGAATGCGGCAATTAACTAAAACCGACCAGTATTTCTTGTATTATATATACATGTACGAGGGGGTACCCAAAAATAGGAATTATTTATTTATTTATTAATTTTTACAAGACTACCTTATCCCCATAAAAATAATCTCCGTTAAACTAATACATTTGTCACACCGGTGCTTCCACTGTTCGAAACATTTTCTGTATTCACCTTTATAAATGGCTGACAGCTCCTCCATCGTTTTTTTTTTTTTTTTTTTTTTTGACCTTTTCAACGTTGTCAAATCGGCGTCCTTTCATACCCCCTTGCACGAGTGGAAATAAGGAAAAGTCGCACGGAGCCAGGTCAGGCGAGTAAGGTACGTGTGGCAGTGGAACTATTCCATTTTTAACCAAAAACTGTCTAACCGACACAGCTGTCTGTGCAGGTGCATTGTCGTGGTGGAAGAACTAGTCTCCTGTCTGCTACAAATCGTTTTTTTTTTAACATTGCTGACTAATCTTCATAAAACTTCCAAATAAAAGGTTTGAGTGACGGTCGGATGTGGGAGAACAAACTCTGAATGAACTAAGCCCATGCCATCAAAAAAGCAAATGAGCATGTTTTTGCAAAACATGCTCATATGCTTTTTTGATGTTTGATTTGATTCGACCACATATTTTTGGACGGGGGTGACAATGACTTCTACCATTGGTTTGACTGTTGCTTTGTTACTGGGTCGTAACCATAGCACCATGACTCATCACCAGTAATGAGACAGAAAATCTGGATGAATTTCCAGCTGTTAAGCTGTTGTTTCAAAGCACGACTTATTTCAACTCGACGTTCTTTTCGATTGTCAGTCAGAGCCCGAGGGACAAACTTGGCAGCAACCGTCTTCATTCCCAAATCTTCGGTTAACATTAGCTGAACCGAACTCCAAGATAACCGACTAACCTCCGGCAGTTAATCAATTGTCTGTCGCCAGTCTGAGAGCACAGGCTATCGAATTTTTTCAACATTTTCGTCAATTCGGGAGGTTATGGACTTCCAGAACGAGGTTTGTCATTAATCGACATGTCGCCATTTTTAAACCTAGCGAACCACTCGTACACTTGAGTTTTTCGCATAGCGTTATCTTTGTGAGCTGTTTTCAACATTAAAACAGTATAAGCAGCATTTTTACTGAGTAGAAAACAAAATTTCACAACTGCACGTTGTTCACTTAAACTTGCCATCATCAAAAACAAAACAATAACAAAACAGTGCTAGCAAAAACAATCACTGCAGATTAACAGAATAAGTCAGGTCGACACCACAGGAGGCACTGAATGACAATGAGTTGCGCTATAAACGCCCAGCAACAGAAATGCTTACTTAAAAACTCCGCCCACTGCAATGCTAATCCGGTTATTTCTGGGTACCCCATCGTATATTTATTTATTTGAAACTTGGGTAAGCCCGTGGCTGTGTTTTGCGTGTCGTCACGGGTCTAGAATAGTTCCAGTTTCTACGGTCAATGATAGCAGGTTGACCTGAGCTGACCAAATATCAAGTTAACCTGTATTTCACCCTGAGTGTGAATAAAATCTCTTGAGCTTGTTGAACTCAGAAGTATTAATAGACTTAGGTATTAAATACGGACAGGGATGATCGCTCTATTGTTTAATTGTTTCAAGGATCGTAGACTCGAACTTGCTTAAATACAAACTTGACTTATATTTTACCCTTAAAGTTCACTCTGCAAAATTTTAAAAATTCCTGTTTGATTTTTGTTGTTGTTTGTTTTTTGTAATCATTGGTCATAATGTTTGTAACGACCAGAGAACTTAATACAGATTCCAGATTGTTAAACTGTTGACCAAGTCTGAAGAAAAGAATTGCCAGAATAATTGATTCGGCAACATATTTGGCCTGATGTCAACTTTAAATATCCTAATACCTCACACGAACATGGACAAAGACCATTAACGAAAGTGGTTAGTAAAAGACGTTAAAAGCAAATAAACTGTGATGTATAAACTTTGATCAAGCTGCAACATTAGTGAAAGTTTTAATTAAACTGAAATTTAGCCTAGGTCGAAATGATAATTGGCATTCGTGGTTACAGCAGAGACCATGAGTAATTTGATTTTTTAAAGTTTTTTATGTTACTTAATTAGAAACAAGTTATTAAAAAGGAGATACACGTTTTTTTCAGCCTAAAATACATCGGTATTTCCTAACTATGAAACCCTAAAAAAATCAAACTTAATGAATGTATTATGGCAATTAATTTGGTAGCAGTTGTTTAGCTATTAAATTGTGGACATAATTTTTTCTAATAATATCTGTGGTCGCGAAGGCTGACACGTGACACCGTTTACCAACCAATAGTTATCGAACTGAGTGAGTGAGCTTAGGAAATTGAATAATAGATACTCTTTATTCCAAAAAAGGTGATACATTATATTACATTAAATTAAGTCTTATTCATTTGAAAAATAATTACAATAACTCAAAAATACTGGACGCGCATTCTTAACCTTGATGTATTTTCACAAATATGGAAATTAGTGTCTATAATTGATCAACGTGCTATTTGTGAAGTGGTGGTATTTTCCAAAACGACTCCTACTTTTCTTTGTATTTTTTTTTTTTTTTTTCATGGTCCCCATCTTGATTTCTAGTGCCCACAAGTAATCTCTAAATTATTCTTCTTGTTCTTCTGTAGTATGAAGAACATTGTTTGGCCTAGTATCCAAATGAACGAGTTGTGTTTTTCCCGTGGGGTTGTCTTCATGCCTGATCGTACTAATAAGCTTGTGGTTACAATCATCGGTGATACTTGTAAAGGGGCTGTTATTTCATGCATTCTCCTCATCCATTTTTGGTATGCATCACCATGCTGAAAACGATGTAGAAATGAGTCGATATTTCCATAAAATTCACAATTGTCGATTGTTTTGGAGTGTATTCGGCATAATTTCTCATTTGTTGCAATTACCTCATTAACTACTTTATACTATAGAGCTTGTATAACTGAAGTCAAGTTGTTGGTAAAATTATTTGAGGATACAACTTCCCAATTAGTATGTGTATATTTTGTTTCACTGACCGTTCTTCCTTAAGATTTTGTAGAGTTCTTTTGTTGTTTGTGGGCCTTTTTGCAGTTGAGCTGCTGTTATATAACTAATTTCTAGAAAGTAATTCCCGACATGTTGGAAGTTTTTAACGATGTGGTCGATCCGTACAGGAACCTCTGTACTTGCGGGTCTGTATGTTTTTCACTAGTTGAGATGTGAAACTGTCCTTTTCCATCATAATTTCGTTCAGAAATAGCGTTCTAGAAATAGCGTTTTGCATTTGATGTTGGTATCAGTAACATTAAATCCTCTACTGCTGTTTGGGGGAGGTTAATGTCTGAAAGTTTACTTTAAAAAGATCACCCTAGCAAAGAAACCATGAGATTGCTCATTGTATGTTTTGTTTTATGCATTTGGGGGTAGGGAGAATCTCTGCTATGTAATTTATTTTGACGAATATCGATAATTTAACTAAAGTTGCTTTTTGTATTATGTTTATCTGCTTACTTATATGCACTTAAAAAGTTCGAGAAATCGATTCTAATTTGTACAGACTTTTATTTTAAGTTTCTCACTTTTTAGTCTTCAAATCAGAATTACTCCCTTATTTTGAAAAGTTAAAAAAATATCATGTTGTTCCCTGGTTAAAGCATTTTGCATGGAGGACGGCTTATAGGCTCCAGGAGAAATTTTCTTGCACACCTATTTTTCCCATTGGTCGTTTTTTTTAGATTATATTGTTTTGGTGTAATTTACACACCAACCAACTTTTACCATTTACGAACTTTAGGCTAATTCTTTCAGCATTTTTGGTAAATTGTTCATCACATCCCTTGGTCATTTATTTCAATCCCTGATAATCCTTACCCATGAAAGAGAATTTTCCCACATCCTTACGCCTCATAATGACTGCCAGCTTGTGGTCAATATCATCTTTTCCCTTTCAAATGAGTAGGCCTAAATGTGCCGGCACCTGGTTTCATCGTCTCCCTAGTTACATCTCTCATCCACAACACTCTACACTGAACACACACACTAACACAGCCATATACACTACAACAACACTTAAGCACACTGGAGAAGGCACCGGGAGACCAACCCAGATCATCTTCCCAGACGTTCTTCATGGTAACCGCGTACGATCGGACACGGGAAAGACACTGATAAAAGAACAAGAACATAATAGATCGAAGGCTTTCACGGCGTATCGATGAAATGTAGTCTTCACGGGTTATCCGCCGTATGTTGTTGAAATGCGACAACGAGCTTTCGGCGGCTGACTCTGCCGCCATCTTCAGGTTGGATGTTGTGCAGGGAGAACCAGAGCTGCACAACATCCAACCTGAAGATGGCGACAGAGTCAGCCGCCGAAAGCTCGTTGTCGCATTTCAACAACATACGGCGGATAACCCGTGAAGACTACATTTCAAGAACATAATATTTCTGGGAAGCGAGTAGAGCGAACTTATGTTCGT
This sequence comes from Vandiemenella viatica, assembly GCA_031002005.1. Taxonomy (NCBI): domain Eukaryota; kingdom Metazoa; phylum Arthropoda; class Insecta; order Orthoptera; family Morabidae; genus Vandiemenella; species Vandiemenella viatica. The sequence continues at coordinate 194,065,985 of JARYHS010011408.1, forward strand.
GTATACAAATTGTGGACTAGTAATTATAATTGCGATCTTCCAAGGAAATTGGACTGAAGTGTATTGTTTTGTTTTTTGCAGATGAAGACGAGCTTAGCAACCACGTGGTGGAACCAGCAGCTATCCGGTATGACAGGTGAGTGCTGCAGATCCACAGCAACACTTCCGTAAAACTGTCGGGGATACTGGCGCGGGCGAGATATTAATATTAACGAGCTTTTTCACTTTGTGTCAGGGTTCAAAGCCACAGACACTTAACCGAGCGTGGTGTGTGAGCGGCAACGCTCTGGCCTCGCATACATGTGGACGTGGGTTCGAATCCCCGTCCGGACAATCAGATTTGGGTTTTCCATGGTTTCCACAAATCACTCCAGGTGAATGCCGAAATGGTGGCTTAGAAAGGTTATGGTTGAATTCCTTCCCGTTCCTTGCCCCTAGTCCATTCCCGGATCTAATTATATCGACGTCGACAAGGCGTAAAAACAAAAAAAAGACCAGATACTTAATTGTTATTTGTGTCACTAACTTCTAATTTTATAAGAAATTACGGTTAATATGCTGAGTTCTGGAAATTAACAGCAGTTTAATTGTGCAGAATTGTTACTAAATAGCGCTCATAACCTTGGTTTTCTAATGATATGCTGTTGTATATATTTCTTAGTTTAATATAACAGCAACAGATATGGGCACAGAATACATCGAAAACAAATAGCTTGCAAGCTCGTCAAAAATAACGGTTTTAACGCAGTGGTCTGTCAGTTCACTTGTTTGCAGGTGCTCAACTAAATAGAATTGTTCTTAAATAAACCTCGTTACCTTCATTGTGTAATGAAGTAATTTACATATTTCCCCTCCATCTCATTCCATTTCACAAGCCTCTTTATAATTAATATGTAGATTTAAACGAGATACGTACTTTTTTATGGTTGGTTTCAAATTTTAATTTAAAAGGAAAAAATTTCGAGCCACCATAGTAACATAAATAGGAAACTTAAATTCTTAAATTGCTATAAAAGTCACATCTATCGACCGAGAATATAACGAAAATGTCTACATGAAACGAATATAAATAAACAAAAACCAACTAATAATTAATATGAGCATTTAAACGAAATACATACTATTCTTTCAATGTTGACCAAACAATTTCATCGCACTTCAATTAAATAAAGTTGTTATTAAGCGACGACTACACAATAGTAAATAGATGTCCTAAATTCATAGCTTGCTATAATGGCGACAGCGATGGAAGCAGAGTGAGAATAACTCTGGCCGTTACTGTACCGCCGAAGAAGGCCGGCGTTTGATGTCACAAAATACGATGACCAAGCAAGCCTTTTATTAATATCGATACCGTTAGTATTAATTACGACTAACTTCATAGAAAAGCAGGCAGGATTTATTGCAGATGTAGTGGAAAGATTATATAACTTCAGCAGTAATTGAAAGCACGTCACAATCAGTTAGACCAATGAAGTAACGCTAGAGACAGATAAAAATTGCAAGGGGGCTTCCCATAAGTGGGTGGCCTGAACAGAAATAGCGTAGTGTACTAAATATCAGTTGTCTTTGTTGCTAGCTGTCGTAAAAGTAGAGTCTTTGTGAAAAGTAAGTGGGTACCACGCTTTTTTTTCTACGCTTTTTTTTAACATTAAAGTTAATTTTTTAGTCAATGGCTTTATTCTTATTTCAGACTTATTCAAAAATATAAGTTTTATTGAATTTTAGGCCATGTTATCGCTATTAAACAAAAGTTCTATATTTAAAGATTATTTTTATTTCATATTGCTACAAAAAAGTGTTTTGTTTTTTAGTTTTTTAAAACTGTAACTTCATTTTTAAGTTTTTAGCTCACATTACTACAAAAGCGTGATTTTTTTCAGTTTTATAATTTTTATTATTATTATTATTATCACTATTTTTGCTAGTCTTAGAAGAAAATTGAAGACATAAGAAATGACGATACCTGAGTCTTAGCATTTCATGTGTGATGATGACTTGAAATTATTTCATTCATGTTCGAGTAACCTTGCCATTTCATCTAACGCGTCAACATTACATGGAACTCTCCATTGACGCGATTGATAGCCCAACAGATAAGAATCTAAACAGACTTTGTTGAACATAGGAAGCTATTTAGAATTTCATGTTACCATTCAATGGACAGCTGCCTCTAAAAGTGCTGAGGCAGACGCCTGTGTGTTTGCAATCCAGTAACTAGTAGTGTTGGCTGTATTGTATAACACACAGGGGGATAGTTGCTGCTTTATTAATTCTTTGTTTTTACTCACGAAATGGTCAGGATAGCAGGAAGTAGCTATGGCATTATTGTATTGTCATTAGTTCTTAACGTGTGTGTAAAATTTTTGAACGATTCGGTCATCTAAAAGTGGGGGAAAATTGATTTGAAATATTTCATTACATGACGAGCTTAATAAATGTGGGTTAAAAAGACATTATTTAATCCTACGAAAATCATGCAAAGACTGTTTATTTTGTAACTTGTGGAGACAGGAGATTAGTGTATCATTGATCTGAAATGGAGGAGAAAGGAATTCGCGTTGTGACTAAACATTTTTCGAAGAAAGAGATGAACCAAAGGACAGTCATGAAGATATAACGATAGCATTAGGAAACGGGTCTTTACTTGAAGGACAAAAGGCGGACATGTGAAGTTATAAACGGAACAACCATTCCTTCGAACAGGAACGTCAGTAGAGCCAATCACTCAGGAAAGTGTTGAGATGGTGCGTTTTCTGGTTATGTTGGAATGTTAACAGCTTGACATACTGGGGATATTTCAGGCATTCCAAGAACCACATAACGTTGCCACAGAGAGCTTGGACATAGCAAAAGATTCCAACAGTTTTGTGATGGAACTTTAATTTAATTGCGAACGGTTTGGCCGCCGATTGACAGAAATTTGACTCGCCGCGCAAACACCGCTGCCGTGGATACCTTAACCTAAGCCGGTAATCCTACCGGGTACAGGGGACCTACAGTTTAACGTGGAATCCGAAACACGGAAGCGTTCTGGCGAACTCCACATTACACAGCAAGCTGTGCCAGAGGTGAAGGTCGGGTTAACGGCCTTTGAAAATCCCCGCCGAGACAGGGATACGAACCGTAGACCTTTCGATATCCAGCCAGACCCCTTATATACTGAGCAACATGAACACTCCTTAAATCAGAGGATGGCGTCGTATGTGTAGCCACCTATTTTTTAAAAAATATTATTCAGCAATACTCTAATGCATATAGCAGAAAAACATTGTAGCTTCGTTAGGTGGAGTGTATAGAATTCAGAGGTAACGAAATTGAAAGATTAACGACAACTTCTGTTTTACGTTATGCGCATTTATGTCAGACCAGTCATTTGAGAGTAGGCATTTATACTGGGGTGACTATAGTTACTTTTGCCTCAATTCAATGTTCAATAACTTTATAAAAACAGTTCTGGAAAACACTGGTCATATGAGTGACGATTAACGCTCATACCATTCCGAATAAATCTCGAGATTACCTTGTTCTTCTTATGAATGCCTCATCCTCGTGCGAACATAGGCCGTTCCCATCGGGTATGTTCAACTCTCCGTGACCACGTTTGGGAAGATGAACTCGGGTAGTATCTCGTTAGTTTCCCCAGTGTGACAGTGTTCGTACTTGTGTATGATGTTGATCATTACAAGTGATCAGAATATTTTTCTTGGTCTTTTCCTCTGAATGACTTTCTTGAAATACTAGCAATTTCATACGCTTGTACGCAGAATGTTATTGTTGGAATTGGATATAAATAGCTGTAAATTACGTAAAGGGTTCCCAAAAAGCTCGGAGTCAAGATAATGCTACCCCGGGAGTACAGAAGGAACCCTTATCTATACTGGATACGAAATCTGTATATGAAATTTATCAACAAATCAAACACAAATTGACTGCGAGAGAAACAAGGTCTGAATGACCGATATAAAATTACAGAGACATACACATGGTATCCATCTGTCTGTCACCGATCGGATAGTTTTCGAAATTTCGTGACAAAATATGTTATTTATCCCGAAAAAAACTATTCTAACTAATTATTAATGTGAAATTTCATCAAGATCGGTTTAGCCATTATTCGTGAGAACGTAAAAAACATACCGTTTCTTTCTCATTTATAATATAAGTGTAGATGTGAAGTTGTCCGTGCTGATCGCAGTGGGCGTGTCCGGGTTTGAGTAATCTGCACTGTGCGGTGCGTTTGCGCAGGCTGCCGGCGGCGTCGCGTCGGAAGCAGGAGGGCAGGCAGCGGCGGCCTCACCGCCCTCTGGAGGGTGTCTTCAGGACGTCGGGACGCGGCGTTGCGCGCATCCCGTACCGAGGAGCCAAGGTGCGAGTCTACAACATGGAGCCGTCCCGCAAGGTCAGTACCAACATCTCAACTCACCGCGGAGTCAAACACAAGTAGGCCTCACTTTCGAAAGTACCATAACCTCCACTAGAAGTCTTCCTACCTGACTCAACTTTTACTTACTTCGTGAATCACACAAAAATTGCTACTCAAAACCGTCTCTTGTTACAAATACAATTATTTATACACACTGATCAGCCAGAACATTATGACCACCTACCTAATAACCGGTATGCCCACCATTGGCACGGATAATAGCGGCTACGCGTCTTGGAACCACATCTGCACAAACAAATCACGTAATTCTCCGAAATTCCGGGGAGGGGTGCGATGAGCTCTGACGTCACGTTCAATCACATCCCAGATGTGTTCAATCGGGGTCAGATCTGGTGAGCTGGGGGGCCAGCACATCAATTGCAATTCGCCACTGTGTTCCTCGAACCACTCCATCACACTCCTGGTCTCGTGACATGGCGCATTATCTTGTTAAAAATGCCACTGCCGTTGGGAAACATGGTCGTCATGATGGGGTGTACGTGGTCTGTGACCAGTTTATGACAGTTATTGGCCGTCATGATGCGTTGCACGAGCTCCTTTGGACCCATGGATGCCCACGTGAATGTTCCCCAGAGCATATTTGAGCTTGTACCGCCCTGCACTATAGGTGTGAAGAAGCTGTTTGCCTGGAAAACGACGGATTCGCACCCTCCCACCGGTATGATGAGGAAAGGTATGGGGATTCATCAGACCATGCAACGCTCTACCACTGCGCCAACGTCCAGTGACGATGGTCGCATGCCCATTTCAGTCGTAGTTGCCGATGTCGTGGTGTTTACATTGGCGGATGCATGAGTAGTCGGTTACGGAGGCCCATCGTTAAGAGTGTTCGGTGCGCTGTGTGTTCAGACACGTTTGTACTCTGCCCATCATTAAAGTCTGATGATAGTTCCGCAACAGTTTGCCGCCAGTCCTGTTTTGCCAGTCTGTCCAGCCTAGTGTTGGAAATTGAAAAAAAAAAAACCTAAAGGTTTTTTTTCAAATTTGTGAAAAAAAACCTAGCACCCTTGATTTTTCTAAAAAAAAAATTCAGAAAACAATATATTTGATAAATTATAGACTTATTTACGGAACTTACATTTTACATGTGTGTTTTAAATCTTACTAAATCATATAATGTCTTACATAATGATTCGTAAATGTATCTCTATGGGTAACATAATTTTTTATTCATCCTTTATGTCAGTACCACATTCACATAACTTGAGAAAATATTACATTTTGTTTTACTGGATGTATTGTACGCAAAAGCTTTTGAGATTGCAATTTTAAATTGTGAGCAAAGTACACACTGTGCATAAAGACTGTGCCGATAGTTCTGAATTAAGGTCTTTTAAGTTTGAATTTAAATCTATTTTCATACAAAACAGGAGCTTTATTTCTTTTCAATCGTTGGTTTACGCCAACGGTTGCAGGGAAATGATTCATAATTACTGACAATTTAATGACTAAGTATCACTATACGCTGCGAGTTTAACAAGTATACGAATATAAGAAATGCACAATAAGTAATAAAAAGAGGTAAAAAACCGTAGATAAATATAAAATTCTTAATTTTTTTGAAAAGATTCGTAGGTCTACAGATAAATTTGTAGGGCTGGTAGCACTAGTTCAAAGAGCGAGTATCAGTCCAAACAACAGGGAACGGGGATTCCTTCTCGCGCAACCTAGCCTTTTCGGGAAGTCCCCGTTCGTAAAAGAAAACTTCTGTCAATGTTGCCAATATTTTTGTAATTTTTTTTCTACTGAACCAGAAAAATATAGTAGATTTAAAAATTAAGATAAGTACTTAGTATAAACTCTAAAACAGTAATATTAAACGATAGATGCCTTGAAATTTTGAAATTTAGTAGTTATGAAAAAAAACATGTCCCAGAAAAAAAACATGTCCCAGAAAAAAAAACATGTTTTTTCACGTTTTTTTTTCAAGTCAGAAAAAAAACGTTTTTTTTTTACAACACTAGTCCAGCCTACGACGTCCGACATCTGTAACACATCCAACACCTCGAGGCTTGGACGTGTTTTCAACTTGGTTTCTCCCCTTGTTGAAGGCACTCACCACAGCTCTCCTCGAACACCCGACAAGTCGTGCAGTTTCCGAAATGCTCGTGCCGAGCCTGCGGGCCACGCGCCTTCCCCATTCTAAACACGGATTGCACGCTCACTGATACTGCATGCACCGTGCATGTGTCTGACTAGCAGTCATTCCTCGTCAGGTGACGTTGCTATCGCTTGGACGGGTTTATATCTATAGTAAGGTGCGTAGTCATAATGCTCTGGCTGATCGGTGTATTTATTGGTTTTATTGGATGAACCTCGTTGTTCATTTAACAGATTACCCCTAAATCTCCATTCATCGAATTGCTTTGAAATTCCATATTGCCAGGGAGTATCGTAGGCCTTATCGATATCGAAAAACACGTCCACACGGTGTTGGCTGCGAATAAATGCGTTTTGTATGCCGCTTCCAGTAGGATCAGGTTGTCCAAGGTGGTACAGAACTTCCTGATTGGACTCGAGACACCAAATCACATGGCGGAGTACCATCCACTCAAGTGTATATCTTTATATATATAAAAATCTCGTGTCACGATGTTCGTCCGGGATGAACTCCGAAACTACATAACCGATTTAGATTAAATTTGGCTTACTGTGTGTAATTTAGTCCAACTTAAAAGATAGGATACTTTTTATCTGGATTATAGACCTCAATATTTATTATTTGTGAAATAAATGTTCATTAAATGTTTGACATAGGACAATGGTTTGTAATTATTTGTAAGCCACCAAAGATAAACGGTCTGCTGGCTTAGTGGTTAGGGTGTCTGACTGGAGATGGAAAGGTCCCCGGTTCGAGTCCCTGTCTCGGCGGGGATTTTTATAGACACTTAACCCGGCATTAATCTCCGGTGCAGCATGCTTTGTAAGGTGAAATATGCCAGGACGGTACTGTGGTTCGGATTCGACGTTAAAATGTAGGTCCCCTGTACCAGGCAGGATGGGCGGGCTAGGTAAAGGCGCCTACGACAGTGGCAGAATGCCCAGCCAGTAGAAACCATGTCACCAGGTAATTACGACCACACGAAATTATTATTATAGTTCCATAAGTTTCTAACAGATGGCGATGTGTTAACTTATCGATACAACACTTGGTTAGCTAGGTTGGGTAATCATCCAGTAGATCAAGTTCTGTTTCAATTTATTTATGCTACAGTTTATTCCTAACAGATGGCGGTGTGTTAATTTATCGAACCATCCAGTAGATGGGGTTGTATTTCGATTTATTTATGCTACAGTCTATTCCACGCCATATGTGAGAGTTTCTTCAATTTTAATTGTGTTATAATTATACCGTATTGTTGTTCATCGTTTGTGTGTCATTATACCTAACGACAAAGTAATTACACACATGAATATAACATTGAAGAAAACGTTATGATAAATTCGAATCGTGTAAGTATTTCTCGCTAGCTTATCATTTTTCTTCTTCTTTTTGTTCAGCTAGAGACCACGGGTCAATTTCAATTCCTCTCCTGTTGTTTTTTCTTTCTTCCTTCCCAGTACTCCTTCATTATCGCACTCCTCTCTACCTTTGAATCCTGCCATATTCAATAGTCTGCTATCGAAAACATTTTCTTCCCATACAGTTCACTGGTATTATTTTGTTTCAAATCTTTCTAAACCTCTTGAAAGCCTGGTGTCATCCATGCTATAAATGTACCGAAAAAATATAATTCTTCTTTTTCTGTTATTTTTCAATGTTATTATATAATTCCTCATTAGTTCTTAACTTCCATTTTACTGTATTTTTCAATGGACCCAAAAATTCCGGTTTCATCACTGTATTATAGTGTTTTATTTTAAGGCTTTCAGAAAGGCACTTTTTGTTGTAATTAAAATAATATTCAGTGAAATGTTGCCAAAGAATCTAACCTCGACAATGCGTGTAGCAGAGAGGCACGACGCACGACCAGAGAGCTCATCAATCAGCAACACAAATCGCGGCAAGTAAGGAAGTTCAAAGAATCAGGACAGCTGAGCGTCGTATGCAAGAATCTGGTGGCTTCCGACAGACATTACCAGTGATTCCTCGCTCCACTTTTGCTGATGAGATTAACGTATGTTTAAAACAATCGTTTTAATGGCGGAATGTCGAAACACTTTGATTGACCATGAACATGCGAGTACAGTTGCAAAATGATCCATCGGCATAAGTATTTTGTAAGCAATTGCTGGATATTGGAAAAGGTGAAATAGAACTGCATTAAATACACAATACATCAAATTGCCAGAGAAATTCTGCACTGGTGTTCACTCAAAAATGAACTAACTCAGCGTGTGTTCCTGGATATATCAAATAATTACTTAGATCATAATTGGATCAGTAATCGTGCTATTTTGGCAGCAAAAAATGTTGATGTCAACGAAATTAACTTCCAGATACGAGAGTTGTTGCCAGGTGATCTGATGTCTTTTGCATCAATAGATACTATTCTAGATGAAAATGAAGCAGTAAATTTTCCAAATGAGTTTTTAAACTCTTTGGATATAACAGGAGTGCCGCCACACAATCTCTGGTTAATGATTGGTTCACCGATTATTATTCTTCTTCGTAATTTGAATCCACTTAGATTATGCAACGGTACACGTTTGGTGATCAAAAGGATCACCGGAAATGTTCTTGAAGCAACTATTTTGACTGGAATGTTTAAAGGAGAAATCGTCCTGTTGCCACGTATTACAATGGTACAGTTAGAATATCCAATACCATTCAAAAGGCTTCAATTTCCGATTCGTTTGGGTTTCGCTATGACAATAAATAAGTCACAAGGCCAAACAATGTCCGTTTGCGGTTTGGATTTGGAAAATACGTGTTTCTCCCATGGGCAACTATATGTCGCCTGCTCTCGTGTAGGGAAACCATTAAATCTATTTGTATTTGCAAAAGACAGGCTAACTAAAAATATTGTGCACCAATTAGCGCTTAGATAAATTAAAATTATAAATTGTAATAATTTAAAATAGTAAAAATAATTGTTAAAAATGTTTAAAAATCAACTTCATAGGCCTCATTTATAAAACTGAAATTTCAGTTTATATAAATAAATAAGTAAATTATATAAATAAATAAAAAATAATATATTTATTTATTTTTATAAATATCAATTTTTATATAATTTCAATTAAGTAATTTGTAATAAAATGTAAATTAAATTTTTTATGATAGTTTGTCCTTAATTTCAACTCTCCGTAATTATTTACCAATTACATTTGATTCCTCAGACTTCCACGGCCATCTTTGTTCATGATTAATTGACTTTCAGGTTTTGCCGCGTTGTTTATTTCATTACCTAAGCTTTCGGCTTGTATCCTGACGAAGGCTGGAGGATACCAACCGAAAGCTTAGGTAATGAAATAAACAACGCGGCAAAACCCGAAAGTCAATTAATCAATTACATTTGAATTTCCAAATCGACTACAATGTTTTGTCTTTATTAGTGAATATTAATTTGACTACTTTAGGAAGTTTATAATAACATTAATCCAACGTACTATAATTACTAAGTCACAGCAACGCGTGACCGGGTCAGCTAGTTGTAAAATAAACAACGCCTCTTACACATTTTTTTTGTAATGGCATTTGGCAACGGAGGCCATACAGCCAGCTCAAGGTCAGTGTATAGACGCCACAGGACGGACAGGACATTCACACAGACACACAACACTTAACATCCATGCCCGCGGCCGGATTCGAACCGGCGGCCTTCGGCACGCGGAGCTAGCACTCTAGCCCCTACGCTACCGAGGCCGGCTCTTACACATTTAAACCAGTAATCATTAACAGACACGGCTACAGAGCATTAAGTGATTGTTGTTGGTCGTTTCCGGTGATTACCATTTAGTGACGCTTTGGAAGAAAGTTGAAATCTGGGACACTGGTCCTTGTGGATCTTCAGTACCTTTAGAGAATAATTCTTGTCCCCTTCAAATTTCGGTAATACCCCACTGAAATAATACAGTAACTGGCGGGGTCTTTAAACTTAAGAAGGATAGACGTAAAGTTTGCTGCAGATGCTCCTTCTACGCAGCGCTGAGCCCCTGAACCTATAGGCAGCCATGTTTACTGCTGAGAGTTAGCTGTGCCGATGCGTTGCTTACTAGGCGTTCTACTCGCAACACCTCAAGCTTCATGCAACGCATGTAAAGCGGCACAAACGTTATTCCTTCAAATACCTGCTTGTACTTTTGAAATTAGCAAAATTACGGCTTCTGAAAATTTATTTGTGCATCAATTAAATGGTTTTAGCGTTTAATGATGCAGTTGTCAAAGTAATACGTTTTCCGCGCTACAAGAAGCATACACCAGTGCCACAAATGAAGTGATCTGATTATATACGAGCGTACATAGTTTTCATTATATTTCGTCCTTGAAGTTTGTCGAAAGATGCAAATTTCTATCATTATTATTAAATACCTATTATATATGTGACAATCTGGCTCCGACACTGGCCACCATATATGAGTAATTAATCTTCTCATCCGCAGAAACCAAGAAACTTATCTTGCTGTTTCTGATCGTTAGCTCGTTCTGTAACCTGGAAGACAAACTGGATAATTTATGTTATCTATATCCAGTTACACCATTTGCTCTCATACTTCATGTTTATTTCACAGCACTTCATGTAGTCGTATATTCATGTCACAATCCAACAAACAAAGGAAAATACTTCCTTTCATTTGTGTATACATCATCCGTCACAAATCTCTTCCACCATATACTTCACAAATTTCACTGTTCAAACAAAACTTCACATACTTATGAGTCCTCTTACTGTTCTAGATTAACTGTTTTTTTTTTTTTTTTTTTTTTTTTTTCCCAGCGGACTCCTCCCAAAGATACTCTCACCCACAGTTTACTGTTCAAAGATACTCAAATGCACACAGTACATTCGATGTACTCAATACAACGATTTACATTACATCTCTCCAAAGTTAATTAAACAGCAAATTGTTAAAAATGAAATATACAAACAAAAAAATAAAAAAATTAACCAATAAATTTTAACTGTGAGGGAACTGTGTTTCCTCACGCTATATAGATTGATGTAAACAACCCTCCAGTGTAGCTCGGTGCGCTGAGGCGTCGCACACTGGGTCGGGGAGGTACAGTACAAGGGGACCAGGTTCGAATCCTAGAAGGTCATAAACTGAAACATTTCACAAACAAAATATACACTTATCACACACATATACACACACATATTACACGTTTCACAGACACATGGCAACACTTCAGTTCCCCCATTAGACCTGGTAGTAGGTATAAAATGGCTGGCGTCAGCAAGGGTATGCGGCTGTGAAACCAAAGCTCCAGATATCACTATGCCAACGGTAGGTAAAACTCAGCAAAGGCAGCCGACCCATAATATTGGCGAAAGTTGACAATGCAGAAGGATGAAAATAAAGGATATCAATTCAGCACAATTATTATGTAAATAATTTAATCATTTGTGTAATTAAGTACCTTGATTCTATTTTTTATATAAATTCACATAAACAATGAAGCAAAGCTACCTTTTAACGGTTAGCTATCATCTATTCAGACATATCAAACCATTGGCTGTCTCAACAACTATATTTTTGAGACTCACTTCAATGCTAGTAGATATTACAGTTCAATAACTTTTAGAGACTTTAGTACAATTAATTTAATTTCATTTCAATAATGTGAACTTTAAATACTTCGGAGTTTCGTTCAACAAGAAAATTCATGACAATATTTTTCCATGTCTAGGAAGCTCTGAATACACACCGGGCGTGATGGGTGAGCGGTAACGCTCTGGCCTCACATTCGAGGGAACGTCGGCTCGAATCCCCGTCCGGGCATCGAGATTTGGGTTTTACAAGGTTTCCCCAAATCACTCCAGGCAAATGCCGGGATGCTTCCTTCGAAAGGCCATGGCCGAATTCATTACTGTTCGTTGTCTCCAATCCCATCCTGCCTCCATTTACCTCGACGTCGATGAGGCATAAAACCATAAGGAAAAAAAACGGAATACAGACATTTATCAGCAAAAAATTGCTGTAAATTTTTTTGTTAACTTTTCCAGTCCTTTCTCGTCTGTCTTCACGGTTTTTAAGAGCATACTTTACATGATAAAGATGCCTTACTGTCTCAAAAATTGAAGAGTTCTCTCATCTATCTTCAGGGTTTTTAAGACCGTTGTTTCCATGACGAAGATGGAAACGTATTTCCTAACTGTGTTAAAAATTGGGGATTTTGTACTCGTACATTGTTGAGAAGGTAAGAGATAAAATGGAAACACTTGCTCGGAGATTGCAGGGTAGATGGTGAAAGGTACAGAAATACCAGGAACAGTTTCAAGTTTCACCACGTGGGGCACATAGAAACACACGTTCATTAAATTGGGTAACCATTAACCAATGTCATCCTTGATTTTCTCTGATATCCTCCAGTTAATACCTCTGTGGCTTTGCAGACGTACTGGGGAGCCATCAACACGTCTGTGATGACTGCCGAGCAGGCAGCAGCCCTACGACGGCGTCAAGCTGACAAGAGGAGCGGAGGTCAGTCATATTAATTCATTCAGTAATTTAATTACGATTGAAAGCACGCTCCGGTGGCTATATCCCTACACAATCATTTTTTCCATTCTTGTATCCGTCTACTTTCACCCTGAACGAATTTTAATTTTAAATTATTTCAACACTTTTGGTAAATTTTTTTATCATTTCCCCTGGTGATTTATTCCAGTCCCTAACTCCCTTACATACGAAAGAAAATTTTGCTTCATCTTTAGTTTTTTATCTGTGTAACTAATAAGCTGACTCTTCTTTGCATTTATCTTCATCCTACGTTTACCAAACCAACTAGATATGCTGTCCAGATCACCCTGCAGCTGTTTGCAGTCATATATCGTTTTGATCATTTTATATAACATTATGTCATCTCCAAACATTCTAATTTCGGATAGTGTACCGTCAAAACAGTTATTCATTACAATAATGAATACCATAGGTCCCAATACCCTAACCTGTGGCACGCCAATTTTTTCTTCCACTTCTTTTGATACTGCATTTCTTACCCCTAACTTTTTGTGTTACACCTTTTAAAAATTCTTCTACCCAGAAAATCACTTTCTCGTCCATTCCAATAGTTTTTACCTTTCTTACTGCCATTTTATGGCTCACTCTGTCAAAATCCTTTGAAAGATCTATTGCCACTGTATCAGTTTGGCCTCCCTTGTCCATTTCGTCCGGAATATCTTGCATATATCCCACCAACTGAGATTCGCATGAATATACTAAACAGTTGATATACTTAAATGTAATAAATGTATTACGCACCATACAGACGCTTATTGTTTGTGTTTAGGGGGCGGGCGTCCTTGCGTGCAGTGTCCTGGGAACCGCGCGGTGGTCGCCAACAAGGGCCACGACCGTGTGTTCGTCGAGCAGCCTGAGCTGACGGCCTGCCCTAACAGGTGAGCGAGCACTACGTCAGTGCTAATCTATACCTACAAAATGCCAGTCTTGGGCATCATGTAGCGATGTCTGTCACACTCTGACGTCACGCTTCTCGCCTCCGCTGCCCAACCAACAGAGACTGCAGATTTTGTTCGAGGTTATGCGCGTTACTTAATAACAGTTCTGTTTTGCTGAGCTTCCACGAGTAAATGAGTGCCAACACACAAAAACAGAAGTATGGATTTCATAAAAATCTACATAGTAATTATTAGTTGCTTTTTCTTAATTAAAATTCGTTCGATGTAGATTTTACTTATACTCTGTGTACAGCGATACCGTTGTTACAATAAGCTAACCAATGTCTGCACTACATCATTTTCAAGATCATGAGCGTTATTTGATGAAAATTATACTTAGTTAGCGAAGAAACGAATTGCTAAAATACTGCTTTCGACATGTTATTTTTGACGGGCCTACCAGATATATATATTCGATGTAGATATTTTAAGTCACTGTTGTAGTATACTCGAAGAAATGATTTGCCGAAACACGAAAATAAAGGTATGTACTGCGTTTAAATTAATCTATATATATAAAGATGTATATATTTTTGTTTTTTCTTCATACAAATCCACAGTTTTCATCCTATCTCGATGAAACTTTGCACACTTATCCTTTGAAACAAGGATAAAAATACTGTCTAAATTTGGTTGAAAAATTATCTGTATAAATAATACATGTTGTCTCATAATTTCGAAATACTACTGAATGGCGATAGACAGACGCGTTGGATATGGATGTCTGTATACTGCTTTTTTTCCGTGTATCGGTCAGACAGCTCAGTGGTTAAAGCGCTTGCCTACAAATATTTGGGTCGTGGTCTCCGGTTCAAATCTCCGTGGAGGCTAAGATTTTTAAAAATTGTTTTTGATCGTAAGAGTCACGCCTGGGCCGTAGGTTATTCGGATTGAATGTTAAACTGTAGATATCACAAAGTTAGGGGTACAATGCTAAGCAACTCGTAGGTAGTCTTGCAATGTTGTAGGTGAACACTTTTTTACGTTATAATGATTCCTCAGGGGTTGTTCGCAGTCAGAGAGAGAGAGAGAGAGAGAGAGAGAGAGAGAGAGAGTGAACAGCAGTAATAATACTATAAATACGGAAGTAAGTCTCTGTCTTTTTGTTACGTTTTCACGACCAAATGGCTATATCAATGTTGATGGAATTTGACAAGAAAATCTGTATGAAGGGCAGAGGACATTTTCTCCGGTATGTTTAATAGTTGTAGTCACGAAATTTTGAGACCTTATCGAATGGTGACAGAAATATGTTAGAAACTGATTCTCTTCAAGAGACTGGTTCGACGGTAGAATGATATAGTGATAGTTTTCCTGTCATATTATGCCGACTCGGTGTTGTTTGCGTCCAATCCTTCGTTACCAAAAACTTTCTATATTCAATTCTGGCAAAAAATTCCTAATCCACGCGTACGAAGTACCTCCTAGAGAGAAGAGAGTGAACAATAACCGCATTACACAGTCTAAGGGAGGCCGCCAACTGTAAAAATAATATTGGATTCATACTGTGTGTAACAAAAGCTCATGGTCAGAGATGTAATGCGGCAAAGCAGTAACATGCGCTTCTTCGCCGTCGTCGATAAAATCAGCCATCAAGTATTTTCTATGTTACGGAGATTTAAAGGGTCGCTTGGAGCAGCGAGCAAGCTCTCAGCCTCCTAAGCCCGCCGTCACCTAATCGAATCCCGCTACGGGCAACTTCTTTTATTTATTCAAATGTATAGTGACCGATAGGCCTAATTCCCGGGAATCAGTTTCAACAATTATTAATATAATAAGCTTTTTAACAGGCTTGCCAAGAAGGTCTTCTTACTTATCAAATGCTATAAGACAGAAAGCATATGACTCAATGAAGTACAAAAAGATATGGGCCCCGCTGGGATTTTCAATTCTGATGTTGCAGATCGCTCCAAATTGTAATATGGTTAACTCCTGGTCCCCTCCACCAAAAATTACTACACCTCCGAAACTAGAACAGAAAAGAGAAATTATTCTCTGGGTTCAAAAGGTATTGGGAACAAAGGCGATCATCAAGAAAGAAGTAGTTATAAGCGCTCCATACTGGGCTTCAATCAGTAATAAGTTTTTTAAATTACGTCCATTGTGAAAGAAAAACCAACGTTTTCAAACTTAGTATATAATTAGCAAACACATATATTTCAAAAATATTTATATTTTTGAAATATCTGTACAGCAGTTATGAAATACAAATATCGTTACTCGACCGTTGCATTTGAAGGACAGATGTTCATTCCTGCACCTGGAGACGAGACGCCGCACAGTGGTTCAGGATTAAAATAAAGTGGACATTCGAACTTATGTCGACAAAAAAAAAAATGTTTTGGATAGAATTTGTTATGCTGATCAATAATTTTTATGTTCAATTTTTGATAATAATTAGCATCTCACACTTCAAAAAAATATATTACAAAATAATGTGTGTCAGACTCAAACCTTATGCACTCGTAACTACCTATCCTATTTAATATTATTTCATAAAATTTCTTGTGTATCTTTGCCCCTTTGACTTAAACTAAGGATTAAAATATAGTTGGCATAATATCGAATCCAAAAAAAAAAATGCTTTAGATAGCATATGTTATGCTGATCAACAATTGTTATGTTCAATTTTTTATACAAAAATGAGTAGGCCTACGTCACACTTAAAAAAATATATTAGAAAAAAGTGTATGGAAGTAAGCAATTGTAAGTATTGTACCAATCCTAGTTAATATTACCACATAAAAATTTCTTGTGTGTCCTCGCAGCTTTGACGACAGAGCACGAGTGAAGTTAAGGATTAAAAATATAGTGAACATTAGAAGGACTGATTTTTATCAAAAATTGAACATAACAATTATTGATCAGTATAACAAATGCTATGTTTTTTGGATCGATGTTATGACTTAACTTAGAATGTCCACTATATTTTTATTCTGAAGTTCACTTGCGCTCTGTAGTCAAAGCGGCAAGGATACGTAAAAAAAAGTGTCCTAATATTAAGTGGGATAGATACTTACGATTGCATAAGGTTTTACTCCAACATTTTGATATAGGGCTGTGAAAAAATAAAATTGATTTTTTCCCACACATTATTTTGTAATATTTTTTTTTGAAGTGTGAGGGACTCATTATTATCAAAAACTAAACATAACAATTATTAATCAGCATAACAAATTCTGTCTTAAGCTTTTTTGGGGGATCGATATTAGGACTTAAGTTCAAATGTCTACTATACTCTAATCCTGAACCACTGTGCCCCGTCGATTTTGCCATAGCAGAAGGCACTAAAAAAACTTATTATACGCATAATTGCTGAGACTGTTTGCCGGGAATTATTTGTAACACCCATTTGAATAAATAAATAAATTTAAAAAGTTGACCTCCGGCCATGAGCTTGTACCTGTATTACAAACAGTATGAATTGAATCTGAATTTTTCAATTGGCGGCATCCCCTTGTGAGTTCAGATCCGGAAACTATCATCTTTATACGTCGTTTTGTCAACCATACATCAGAAGTCGGAAGCTTAAATTGGCCTTTCTACACTCGTTATCTTACTACGGGGAATGTATACAGAACAGTATGGATGATATTCCAATTTGATTCCTATCTGGCCTGTTTTTGCAACCGTATAGAACACAGGCTGGCATTATATAAAAACTTCGAAATATTGGAAAATGAAATATTCACAGCAGCCAAAACAGTGTAAACAGCGCAATGTTTTGGGAAATCTATTATGGCCGCCGCGCATGCGCAGTAGGAGCCGAGTATTTACTATTTCGCCTCCTCTCTTTTCTGTCCTCCATGGTTCACACCAGAGGGCAAGGTAGGGTCTGGATGTCGCTAGTAGCATTACAGAATCGCGGTCAGCACGCGTCAAATCATAGTTTTTGAGAAATAAATAAATAATTTCTATTTATAAAAAGTTGCATTATTACTAAAACATAGAAAAATACTTGGTTCTACTTTAACAAACAAAAGAGGTCAATAAATCGAATTTTCAATATTGTCGGCATGAATATTATAAAATAATCAACTTTTGCAAGAACCCTACTTGTTGCACAATATTCTGCAATTGTATAACTTTTATTTGATTACCTTGTAGCTAGTTTTTTTGCGATCTATAGCCACACTGTAGTTGTGTGAGATTAATCGAAATATTATTATTAGTAAAATCATACAAATTACCGAAATCCCGAACAATGTCCATGACTCCTTGAAGACTCTTTGACATTATTTCGTTATTATTAGATTATTATTATCAACACCAATCATTTAAACATTTTTTTTTTTTTTTTTTTTTTTTTTTTTTTAATCGACAACAGTCTTGAGAATGTTGAAAGGAAGACATTTTCCAGATATTTTAGATTCTTCAAAGCACACAGAATCGGAATTTGGCTTAAGTTCCGTAGCACTGTGTGACTAAGGTATTAAAAGCTATACTAATGAACAAAAGTTTCAGTGAAAAGTTGGTCCATATACCCCGATCCCCCTCATAATACCCAATCTCTCTGGATAAGAGCTTGTAACCGAATATTGAATCTGAAAGCAGTTTCCAGTGTGCGCTAGGTGCAAGTATTAACTACCGGAAGAACTGGTTTTCTTTCTGAGGCTGTCAAGAGTTGGGCAAAGTGACTTTCTAAAAAGAGGGGTGCTTATAGCCAAAGATTCGGCTGCATGATTTCTATGTCCATGTGTTATTTGATTGAAATACAATTTTTATGTATAATTATCAGAAGCAGAATACGATTCTACCGTGTTGCCTATCTAAATATGGCCGCAAGCATTTTTAATTAAATTTTGAAAACAAAAAATTCGTTCAGTTTTTTTTTTAATAAATTATAATTCATCTCAAAGAGAAACACTTAAAGAACATGAATAGTTTGGGTTTCATGTGTAAAAGTGGCCGCAAGTATGGATTGCCAGTTATTAAAGTTAGCGCACCACAACGTCGGTCAGACGGTGTGGTGCGCTAACTCTCTCACACTCTTACATATCTTTAACAGCTGGCAATCCCTACCTGCGGCAACTTTTAGGTAGGCAAACCAAACTTTTTAGATTCTTCACATGTCTATCTTTGAAATGAATTATAATTTATTTAAAAAAAAAAAAAAAGTCAATGAAACTTTTAAAGAATTTTTATTTTTTTTGAAAATTTAATTATAAACACTTGAGGCCATATTTTGATAGGCAACTCGGCAGAATCGTATTCTGCGACTAATAATGATACATAAAAATTGCATTTCAATCAAATAACAGATGGACGTAGAAATCATGCATCTGGTTCTTGGACTATTAATTGATAACTCAGTGAAAAGAAATAGTTGTTTTGAACGGTTAGCTGACTCACTTCAAATAAAAAGAAAGGTTATTTCGTTTTGAGTATAAAATCTGTTCGTTTTATTTACATTTAGACTGGTTTCGTACGTTAATCTCATAAGCGGCTATTTTCATTTTTTTTATTTTTTATTTATACTGAAACTTTTTTTTTCCCCTTAAATACTACCAGACCATTTTCGCACAGAAAAGGCCATTTCAAAGCGTCAATGAAATATTGTTCGGGTTGCTGGCAATTTTTGAGAGGGTAGTTTGATAACAATGAAGCATGGTTAGTTTTATTTATTTATTGGCACAAAGGAAAATCACTGTTATGTAATATAAAACTTTTTTCCTTAATTCAAATGCACTTTCTGTTCACAAATAATAGCTGAACTATTTTTTCGATCAGTGGCCTGCTTATTTTCTCTGTGCCGATTTGCGCAGTTTTGGAAGACCGTCTAGTAAGTGATCAGACTGTAGTTCGGGCCACTTAGGGATGGGCAAATAGAAAAAATATCGATAAATACCTTATCGATATTTACAGAGTATCGATATATAACGAGAAAAAATATATCGTTCTAACATATTAAAGCAGGAGTTGCATCTAGTGCTGACAGTTTGTGTCAGAGTGAACACCTCTCCTTTTTTCCCAGATGCTTCTTTTTAATTCCATAGCAATTAAATTGGATACTGAATTGCCTTCGTACAAAAATATTGAACTGGTACTTAAAATTTATGCTACAAAAAATATCGATTTCTGATATATCTAAAACAAAAATATCGATGATAAATATCGATTTTTTTAAATTAAAAATATAGATATTTCGATAGATCGTTATATTTTACCCAAGCCGAGGCCACTTGACCGGTACTGGTCCACATCGCCACCGCGACGGCACTTTTCTTATTGCTGGCGCTCACTCGATTGAAGTTAGTACAAGCGACACCGCGTGCCATCCGACACCCTGGCCAAACAAACGGCTCACTGCCTCCAAGAACTGTCGTTCATTTTTAGTGACCAACAGCTCACTCGCTCTTTCAAAAGAACTGGTTCAGTCACGAACGACACATCTCTGCTGCTGTCTATGCATTTCCTAGTTTGTGTCAACATATGTTCGTTGCATCCTGCAGCTTTGTCTCACAATTTTTGATTAGGAGCATGACGACTCTTGTTCCTATTATGCACGTTTGTTGACCTGGTTCCGGCAGATTTCATCTTGTTTTCCAAACTGCGATACTGTTTATAAAAATTGCTACACCAAGAAGGACACATGTGATTTCAATCAAATTTATTCCACAAATTAGGGACATGACAGTACATAAATGATTGGAATTACAGAACTGAACAGTAGCGTAGCTACGTTAAAAAAATAAAAATAAAACTTATTGCACCTCCGATAGCTACGCCACTGGGTGTGAAGCCGCCACATGCCTTTAGATGTCTTGGCGTGGAATCAGAGAGAGCCTGGATATGCTGCTGGGGAACACACTGCCACACGGTTTGTAGGCATGTGCCACAAAGCATCCGACAGAGGAGGACCAGAACGAACAAGTTTCCGACCGACCATATTCCAGACATATTCGACTGGCCAACATGTTAGTCGAACGTTCAGGCCAGGGAAACAGTGGCACCCTTCGTTCCTTGAGGATAACTTTCACACTCCTCGCCGCATGTAGCCGGGCACTGTGATGCCTGAAATATGGCACGTGAATGCTAGCTGATGCACTGCCTCTGATCAGCGGTTGCTGCTCTGATTACTCTCAGCCTGTAGAATGCGTTGAAGTGAGCTAACGTCGACCAAACAGTATGGGCGAAGCGGTTCTGTCGGTTACGTTCATGCAAGCAAGATGGCCGCCTAGTAGCAAAGTTTTATATGGCCGCCTGTGTCTTGAGCGCTACACTAGTGCAGCGTGTGAAGTGCTGCCATCTGTTCGCGAAGCGTGTAACTTTTGTTCCGTATGATAAATGTATTATTATTTTTATTTTTTGTAAAACGTGTTTTTCATGAGGTGGAGTTAGGGGGACCATACCAATGTAAGTGATTACGGTGAACCCGTCTAAAAATCACAGTTAGTACAGCCAATACACCGGAGCCTTGGCGTATGCCCGGTTCCGTTGTACCTACCCGAAGCTGTATGCAGCGCCTCAGTGGGTTTTAAACAATTAATCTTGGCTATTTTTAAACAAAATTATAACGATCAATGCAAATAAAAAAAAAAACGACGCCAATACTGGATGCGTTTAATGCTGTTGTGTTAGTTTTATCCTGTCTCTGCTGGAATGTTGTGGAACCCCTGACGTAAACCTAGATGATTACTGAAAAGGCTCGAGATTGGTGGAAAGGAATGGTTTGGGGGCAAGCACACACCAGTACAATATGGCAGTACTTTTATTCTCTCTGTCATTCTGTTGACTAAGGACTTTGGAGTAGTCTCAGAGATATTCTTCCCTGTTGTGTTCGGGCGCGTTATATTGTGTGCTTCCCACAGCCCAGTGTTCCCGCTGACGGAGCTGATGCTGGACTGGCTGCACGGACCCAAGCCGGGCTCGCTGGCTCAGGAGGGCGACCACACCGTGGTAGTGCGCATGACCTACCGGCGACGGGTCGTCCAGAAGTGTCGCTACCGCTACAGCGTCATAGGTCAGTCACATCACTCTATCAAATACAACTTAATTTAATGTAATTCCAGTGCTTTGCATGCTCCACTTTTCCTTTTTTGTACCTACTTTTTCCGTCTACTAATTTCAACTTTAAATTCTCTTAGTATTTTTGGTAAATATTCATGATTTCTCTTGGTAATTTATTCCAATCCATGATCCCCTTAAGTATCAAAGAAAATCCTCTCACACCCTTACGCATGAAATCGAGTGCCAATTTATGGTCATGGTCTTCTTTTCCTTTCCACGCACCTCTCCTAATTCTTCCACCAATATCTTTCCAGGCCTCATCAACAACATATGCATTGTACACTCCCATGATCCTCTTCACCTTCCTCCTGGCTTCCAATGAGTTCCATTCCAGCTCTTTTATCATAACTGTTACTGATTGTGATCTGCGGTAATTTCCACAGACAAATCTAGAAGCACTTCTCTGCACAACGTCCAACTCCTGTATTTAATAGCTAAAATTTGAGTCCCATACTGTACCACCATATTCAATCAATGGTCTGACCAAAGTTTTGTAACACAATTCCTTTACTTCTCTCATACATACCCTCATCACTCTCTCTGACAAATGCATAATTTTGAAACCTTATCCTACTACTTGTTAAGCTTGTTATCAAATGTAATGCCAAGATATTTATATTTCAAGTCATGAAGTAGCAATTTGTTCCCCTCCTTATAAGTGTAATCAACCTTTAGCTTTTTATCTGGGTATCTAATAAGCTGACTCCTCTTAGAATTTATCTTCATCCCACATTTACCACCAAAGCTAGATATCCTGTCCAGATCACCCTGCAGCTGTTCATAGTCCTCTACCATTTTTATCCTATTATATGGCATTATGTCATCTGTAACCAACCTAACTTCTGACAGTAAACCATCAACATGAACCATCGTTCATTAAAATAATGAATAGCAATGGTCTCAACATGCTACCTTGTGGCACTCCCATTTTCACTTCCACTTATTTTGATGCTGCATTTCCACCCTGACTTTTTGCTTTCTACCTTATAAGAATTATTCTATACAGAAAATGACTTTCTCATCAACTCCAATAGTTTTTACTTTATTTACCACCTTTTTGAGGAAAGTTGTCAATTTACAACAATATGGAACAGCATTTGCTATTTTAAATTCAGAGCTCTTTGGTTATAGGCAATAAAAGCATATTTCACTCTAAATTATTACTTTAAGCACACATTTTTTTTAAATAAAACTCTGAAATTTTGTATTATTTATGGATGTTTATTCTTAACAGTGTAACCATCAGGTTAAAGAGTTAGTAATCTCACTTATAAAATCAGTTGAATTAGATTATATTGTGCACCTGTTAGATACCTGATACCTCAACACAATTTATAATAAACTTATTGTGGTTTTAAGTCTTCAGCTTATAATGAACTCCCATGGAGAAAGTAAAATAAATAAATTAATTAACAAACAAATAGTGGAGACTTTCAAATCTACTCTTCTAAGCAATTGTAGTGAAAATGTTTCTGAACTTTGTTATCTGAGAAGCTGTTGAATATACTGGTTTCATTTTGTTATTGTTTAACTTGTCTGTTGCAAAGTTGGTGTAAATATGTCTTTCACAACCAGTTTAACCTCAAGCTTACCATTATTATTATAATTTTTTAAGGAAGTAAATAAGTTATATCTGTATAGTCTACATTTAGTTATTCTTTTGTTATTTATTTGCTTGTCATATGGCTAAACAACTAATGAAATACATTTAAATATATACAAGAATATTGAAAGGATCAGAAAACTGTATAGACCAACTGAAGTAGCATGTTTTGAGGATTCAGTGGCACTGAAATATTGGATGAGCACCATGGAATAATTATTGGATTTGGATGATCTGCTTCTTAGCATATGTAGTGTGTCTATGCTTGAGTGAAAAGAAATTGATAACCACTTAACTATCAATCAGTCGGTAAAATCCAGTTAGGACAGGTAAAGGTTTTTAACATACTTCATCATTTTTGCTTTCACATTAGTTGATATAACAGATGTGCAAACTCTATTTGGTCTAAATTCAAATTTCTCCTGTAACTTGTCCTGCTTTTCCAGTAAACCTCAATCATTCCTGTAGCTACTGGGTTTTTGTTGCATGTAAGTAATAACAGTTCCGTATCCTAGTTGGTAGAATTTTCCTAATCCAATCCTTCAATTCGCCCTTAACATGCCTCAGTTGCTGAATATGGCAGTTGATTTTGAAGTCAAACTCACTTGTTGCTTATTTGTTGATCTGTTCTGAGATGATATCTGAGGATGTACCCGAGAACTGGGTTACAAAAATTTGGTCAAACAATTGCTTGACTATGGTATTATAGTATGGGATCCACATACAGGAGTTGAAGGGCTGTTATATTTGTCTCTGAAAATTACCACAGAACACAATCAGTATCTGATATGATAAAGGAGCTGGATTTTGAGTCACTGGAATGCAGCGGGAGGAGAGTAAAGGGAGTTCTTGGAATGAACGGGGCATATATTGGCGATGCGGCATGGAAAGATATTGGTGCAAAATTAGGAGTATTGTATGGAAGAGAAGCTGGCACTCGATCTCAGACATAAGGGAGTGGGAAGATTTTCTTTTGTGGGTTAGGGTATCAGGATTGTAACAAATTACCTAGAGAAGAAATGAATAATTTACCAAAAACACTTAAGAAATTTGAAATTAAATTTCGTAAATCACATATGTAGATGAAGGGTGGAATTTAGAAAATAATAAAAAGGGAGTAATAAAATGAGCAGGGAAATTGCCACTGGAGTATGTGCTCCATTGCAATTTCTTTAATAATAATAATTTAAATTTAATTATCAAATTGCAGACTTTGTAAAATCTCATTAATGCTGTTTTTCAGTAAGGAGATGCCCTGCATTGACAATACCCAGCAACCTGATTGCCAACTGCTCACTGGACAATATTTGGGGCAGCGAGTGTGAATTTAAATGTCAGCATGGTCGTATCTTAAAGGGACACACTACTACAGAATGTGGTGATGGCTTAACATGGTCCCACCCTCTGCCTCAATGTGAAGGTAATAGTTTAATTAATTTCAAAATTATTGTATAATAATTTATACATATAGAATCATGGTGAATGCAGCTTATTAAAAATTTTAAAGTTTTTTCCAAATAAATGTTTTCTTTATCTTTTGTACCCCACTTTGCAAAATTAATTAAATTTGAATAAATTTTAAGAAGTACTATCATAATGATATTGTCAAAACTAAAGGTAGCAATATTGTAGAGTGATGAAGAACAACTAAATAGTACCATATGTAACAAAGATATTCAATGATTGTAAAAACTATTTTTGTAACTGCAGTTTCAGCCTATGGCATTAATGAATTCTAGAAAAAAATGTACTTAGTTAACAATTTTTAACCTGCACATATTGAAGTAGATGTAACATGATTGTTTTGTCTATAATTTTCTTGGATTACTATTAGAATTTAATTTGTTAAGTACTTTTTGTTTATTTCCATACACTTAATGGTCAATGTTCCTCCACTTATAAAATTTTCACACCTCAGATAAGACAAACAAAGGAAGGCAGTATATTGTTTGTCTTATTTAAAAAAAAATTAAAAAAATGGTAAATTGGGGAATTTTGCAGCGACTGAAGTGATTATACATCACCAAATTTGAATTTTAAACTAACATTAACAGCCCTAAAATACTAAATCAACAGTTAGGGTCAGTTTCTTCTGGGTATTATTAAAATGTCTTCAATTTCTGATACTTACTTCACAACATAAATGATATTGGCTTGTGAATATTTTAAATTTACTTGTGAAACTCATATATCATTGATCATAGACTACAAATGAAGAATAGTATTCACCACCAGTAATAAAGTGAAAACTTTCCTGTGTACCCAATCTTCACTTGGCATCTTTCTACTTCTGTTGAATATGCAATATTTAAGTAAAGTTTTATTAAAGTTAAACGCTTTTCCTTCAAGATTTCCCAAGCATTTTTTTAAGAGTATAGTTACTTGCAAAGAGAAGCATAACTGAATCCTACGAGATAAGCTTAGAGCCATTTCCAAAATACCAAATGCAAGAATTGCTCTTTCTTTCTTTCTTTTTTTTTTTATATAAAATTGTGTTACAAACCTGAAAAGCATAATGTTATATACATATGAAATTTCATCCAAATCACTAGAGCCATATCTGAGATCATCTGGTTTACCACCCCATTAATTGCTTTTAAACAAAAATGCTATTATTATGTTAAATAGAAGTATTAATGCTAATCAAGGATTAATTAATGGTACATCATCAGTACTAAATTATTTCACTCTGATAAAACTATGCTCTTACCTCACATCAGTCGCACACCACCAACCGTGCCTTTTCAAATGATAAGGAAACAATTTCCAATTAAAGTAAAATTTGTTATGAACATTAATAAAGCCCAAGGTCAGATGCTTCAAATGGCAGGATTGTATTTATTAGCACCAGTTTTTTCGTATGGATTTACATACATGGCTTTTTCACGAGTCTGTAGATTCATTAATATTTATTTTTGTGTTAAAGACACATACGGTCAAAAGTCAACGATGATCACATTATAACTGTTAACATTGTTTTCAAAGAAGTTTTGTAATGTAAAGAAAATTGAAAAAATGATTTCTGGCAATGCAAATATTTTTAAAATATTTACTTTCCAAATGTTTTACAATTAAACATGTAGTATTCAATGATAATGAATTTTTATTACTACTCTTCAAAATTAAACACCTATATTTAAAAATACTTGCATTTACTTATTTCCTCATTATTATGTTACCATTTGATGACTGATCACAATACTGTGTAAAATACTTGCATGGGTCAGTTAGTATACATGAATTCTTCATTTAAATATATAAGAGTTCCTTGGCAAAACCAAAGAGAAACTATAAGCAGGCTTTCTGGTACCAGAAATGTCTACGAGATGGCATTAGAGCTGTTTCTGAGATACCAAACAAAAAATTGTTCATTTTTTTGCAGGGACGAAACAAATTTAGATAAACATTAAAAGCAAAACATTATCTAAATTTGAAGTTTCATCCAAATCTTTAGAGCCATTCCTGAGATCCTGAATAAATAATTGCTCATTTAAAGATATAAGATATAGAAAGAGATCATCTAGTAATACGTTCCTGTTCATAACACTGAAAAGATCAGACACGTGAAATCATAAATTTAACCGTCACATTGATTACAGAGACTGTGGCATCTACATGGTTATTTGGAAAGCAATAGAGGTTTCTAATCCAACATTCTAATCCACTTATACATCAGTCTTAACAAGATACTTGCAATGGCTTCAGCATAAGAAATTACACTAAGACAATTATAGCCAAGATTAATTTTTCTGAAAGTCATATTAGACCACCACTGTTATGATAAAAAGTATACAAAAAAGCAGTCACTGTATTTGGGCCTAGAACTTAAGCCGTAACTTCCAACAGGCTGATATTAAATCAGACAGTAATTCCAAAATTACATGCAGCCCTGGATAATCTTTGTATTAACAGTTTTTTGATGCTACTGCATAAAATAAAACTTTTTCTCAAAATACATTTTGCATAACAAGAAATGTTTGTTTGAAGGCTATAGAAAATATCCCATCACTAACCACAGATGAAGGCAGGAAGGCCAGGACAGACACAAAAACAATCTTTAGAATGTATTGTCTTGGTTCTCCCGGTGGAGAAACTGAACATTTCTGCCATTGTGCTGTGGCTTTCATCAAATTACGATGGCAGAAGCATTATGTTTATATAAATTAACACAGCTTAACCTGGAGAACCAAGAAAATACATACAGTGACCACGGAAGCTTTCAGAATCACACTTTACAATATTTCTGTCTTTGTCCTGGCCCTCCTTCTGTCATCTGAAGTAAGTTATGGATGATGTTCTCTATCTTTCCTTGCTTTCATTAACTGTTTAATTGTTAGTATCATCAAAATGTTTGTTTGTGCAGAGATGTCGTCATGCCCAATGCCGATGACCCCTGAGCACGGACACCTGAGCTGTCAGACTACGGGCACCAGTCCTCCAGGCTTGCTGCCGGAGCACAGTGTGTGTCGCTACGAGTGTGATGACCGGTACACCATTCCTGACGCCCAGCACAGTCTGATGGTAATAGAGTGCAAGGCAGGAGAGTGGAACAGCACAGCTGATCCAAGTTGTCTTGGTAAGCAAATACAAGTACACAGTTTAATACTAGCTTCATTCAGTATGAATTGAGTGTTTCATTATCAGATGTGAGCAATACTTTTAATTAAATTGCAATAACTAAAATGTAAATTTTAATTGTAATTTGAGATGAATTGTATGGAGATCAGTTTGCTAAATTGCAGACTCCACAACATGTACCAGTGAAGCTCCTCTCCCACCAAGTTGTGGAGACCTGCGCTAATTTTGTTTCATTGGATAGTCAAAATCAGACGACTGTTCTTATGTAGCCATCATAAAAATATAAAATCATGTGCTTATAGCTGTGTCAAAGTTTAGTAAACACATTGATTAAACTATGCAAGTAGCAGCTTTTATCTTGATGAATGAATGGAGACTTTCCTGATGCATCTACTGAATAAAATGTTCTCGGGGTATCCCACTGGGATAGAACATTAATTTGATGTAACGTTTTGGAGTTGCTCTAAGATTTCATCTTCCAGGAACACACTATCTAGGTCATAGTGCCGAGAATATTTTATACACCTTTTATCTCACTTCAAGAGCACACTAGGAGATAAAAATAGGATCATGTGATTCATCTGATGCACCCATCATTAGGTTTATCTGTATATTTATGTTTCAATTTTCATTTTTCCATGTTTTTGTTAATGATCTGTTAACATCAACACAGTAATTCTTAAATCAGCAGGAAATTATACAGAATAAAACAAGAAATAAAAGGACTGAGACAAAAAATAGTGCATTGCTATCTGTCAATTAAAATTAGCTATAAATGTGACATTAATAATCAAACATGATATGATTGTACAAAGTAGTATAAACTGAAACAAGAATAGAAATGCTAAAACTACTTTCACTTACCAAAGATGAAGGCAGAATAATCGCAACAATACACAACAAGAATGGAGAACTGCAACTTTTAAGAGAGTAAAGAGATAGATAGCAATCCTCTTATACTGTACATTAGAGCTGTATTGAACAGAAATCAAAGAAGTTTCTTCTTTACTTTCACCCAGCATAAATAATGTTCTGCTGCTTACAAGGTTTGAACCCATAAACTTCTTTGTTCTTTCTTCCTCTCTTATTCCTGCACAGTTATTTTTGAGACTGGAACAAACATTAACTATGAGTAATGACAAGAAAACAGATAAACAAAGAAAAATAGAGATTTGAAATTTTCAAACACTTATGTATTTTTGTTTCTGTTTTAACCTGCCTCATTTTTTCTGTAATTCACAGTCTCTTTTTTGATGCTTATTTAAATTTACTAACCATCTCTGGTCAGTGAGAAATCTTTATCTTCTTCAGATGTGTTTTCAAAGTTACAGTGAACCCACTCTGTTGTACATTGCACCCTCCACATACAGTTTCCTACCCTGGTTATCTCTGATTCAGCTATCAAATTTCCACAAGATGACACAAGATTGGGGCTAAGGCAAGGAGAATTTCTCGCCAAAGAATTGAACGAACTGGGGAACCAACAAATGAACTGTTAACATAGCTCACATTTGAAAAACTGAAACAATAAAAAAAGGAGTGTAAAAATCCTGTAATTTTCAAATATAGGAGAGGATAGTTACAAACAAAAGACTCAGTTCAGAGAGAGATGAAATTAGTTACATAGTTGGATCCACACTAGTTTGTAATGAAAACAAAATGCACATAGTGTTAGAGTATACAGTATACACCATTCTCAGCTCTGTACACTTTATTTTAAACTGGAGACACAAAAGGTTTCAACTTTGAGTGGTGACTCTCTTAAGAAATTGACAATTTTCTTAGAACTATTGAGAACAAGCCGGTATTAACTTGCAGTCAGAGTGTAATTAATTGCTTCCTTAAAATGCTTGAGAAAAGATTTTCACTTCATACTCATCACATTTGTAATGTTCTTAAAATGTCTGACAATGACTCTTAAAAACTGCCTCTTAAAATTGTATGCCTAGCTCCCAATTGTCATCTGTCTCTTTTTCCAGGATATTTAATGGAAATTTAAGAGTAATGGTGGATATTACAGCAGAACAGTATTCTAGTTAATATATATGAATCGGGATATATCAGCTGGCATTTACTTTTTTCAACAATACCATAGCAGGAGAACAGATGTCCTTTGTCAGGTTAAAAATTTTTATAACACAGGGTCATCACTGTTATTGCCATCTATCATAATATTTTGAACTCCAGAAAAATTCCAGTGGTATTTCACTTATGATTTTCATTCCTAAGTTAAGGTGTATGTCTATTTAAGTCATCCAAGTAATATTACCCAGTAAATATATTTTATTATTGTTTTGATTTTAAACTGTTTCAGAGATGGCTGAGAAACATCAATTGAATCCAGAAGTTTCCTCAGCCAATGTTAGGCATCGTGTTAATCGCCGCAGGCATCGAGCTCATAGGAGTCGAGTTCATGCTCCTCTGCCAACTGCACATGTGTAAGCAATCAGACATAAAATTAAAATATGTTTTTATATTGTATTGTTCATCACTTTCAGAAACACATTTTCATTATTTTGTAATGGATTTTATTCGAAAATCAACTGTATGTTAACTAGTTTTTCAACAAATACAAATAGTCAAAGACAATTAATCACAATTTCTTCCTACATTTAACAGAGCATGATTTAAAGTAAGAATATTTTCTTTTATTTTCATATAGAACTCATATCCTTTTTGTTAAACATCTTCCAAAACTATGTTTTTTAATTAAATTTAAATAAAAAATATAGGTATACTTGTAAAATACAGAAGATTTAATTTTATTTTAATTTAATTTAATTATGATGGAGTACACATTCCATTGAAAATTCCCCTGACCATCCATGTACCCCTTCTTTATTTTTTAATTATCTTATATAATTTGACTGTTAAATTCTTCCCATCTCTACATTTGTGATTTACAAATTTTAAATTCCTTCAGCATTAACCAACATATGCCTTGTACATATCCAGCACTCTTTTAATTGTTATTTTTTTATTTACTCTTTATTTATTCAGTCTAATATCTAGTGACTAAATTAGGCCCTACATATTAATTTTTAAATTGTTGATTACATAGTTTCAGGAAATTTGCAAGAAACATTAACTATTCAGGCCTGTAGTATGGCCTCGGTTCCATTGATAGTATTACTTAATTTAATAATTATGCATTTCGTTTGTTCTTGCAATGATCACCACTGGTATTACAATCCACTTATCCCCTATAAGGTCTTATCAGTTGTTATGTTACAAAAATTTATCTACAACGTCTATACAAAATTTAGTGCTGAAACTATACAATCATACTCTATAAATACTAATCTACCTGCCACCATCATCCCAGAATAATCTGTCCTTTTAATGGGTATGGAATAAAAGAATGCAGATTATCTATCTTAAATACCACATAATGCAAATTGACAATAAACTCATCACAGCTAAGACTAACCACAGCCACATGGTCATTGCTTGTTTCTTAATTTTTTTTTTTTTTATTAACATACTCATTTCTTTGTGTTATTTTAATCCTTTCATAAACTGCAGTTTCTTTTCACTCAGAACCTTCTTGTATTACGAAGAATATGTGTCAGCAGGCTCCTTGTTTTCAACAAAATCTCATTCTTAAATTACCCTAAACCTGCAAGCATTTACTTAAGCTCACTGCCCCACACTCAACAAGGCATGTGCCAAGATTTATAACATGTTCCCTATTTCATTTACTACTGCAGAAGAAATGTTATACCATCATGGAAAATATCAGCTGTAAACATATTGTTTTATTTAACAATATATTTCTATCAATTGTCCTGTTTTTTATTTTATTTTTTACCC
Organism: Vandiemenella viatica; assembly: GCA_031002005.1. NCBI lineage: Eukaryota > Metazoa > Arthropoda > Insecta > Orthoptera > Morabidae > Vandiemenella > Vandiemenella viatica. Next base: position 194,098,002 of record JARYHS010011408.1, read on the forward strand.
CAGTTGAAACAAATTGAATTGTGATGGAAGGCACCATGGGCGCCGGGAGGGGAGTGCAAGGGGGTGCACTTGCACCACTCTGCTATGAATGAAAATACACAGAAAAAGATTAAGAAACAAAAATTCTATTATTAAATTCACTGTTTGAATAATAACTTAAGACACCTAGGTTGTTGTCCAAATTTGTTTAACGCCTTGTCAATAAATGCAGTATCCTTAGTTAATAAGTATTATATATAATGTATTTTTTAAAAAAAAACAAAGGCACCCCCCTTAAAGTAATCCTGCCGGTGCCCATGGAAGGCACGCTCTGGAGGCAATTTCTTTAACTATGTATTTACACTTTTCTTAGTATTTATTATTATTATCCTACATACTTTCATTGTTAAAATTAATCCCCATCTTTTAAAATTTATGAATTTCAATTCTAAATTCTTTCAGCATTTTTGGTAAATTATTCATCACTTCCCTAGGTAAATCTCTGACACCTTTATCAACAAAAGAAAATTTTCCCACTCCCTTAGGCATAAAATCGAGTGCCAGCTTGTACCCATAGTCATCTTTTCCTTTCCATGCACTTCTCCTAATTCTTTAACCAATATTTTTCCACATATCATCACCAACATTTGCCTTGTACATTCCCAGCACTCTCTTCACCCTCCTCCTGTCTTCCAATGACTCCCAATCCAGCTCCTTTATCATATCAGTTACTGATTTGGTACTGCTCCAATTTCCACAAAAACATGTAGCTGACACCCTCAAATTCCCATATTTGCAACCCAAAATGTGGTTCCCAATCTACATCATCATATTCAAGCAAGGGTCTGACCAAAGTTTTGTAACCCGTATGAACATGTGTCAACAGACAGTTGGTATGCATACACGAACCTCACTATGTAGTTGCTTCTTGCAACACCTCATGTTACTGTAGTTCAGTATTTGTGTCACTGCTCAAATTATCAAATGTTTAAAATGTCAGTACCTCCACTGGTACACAAATGTGTTTGCTGGTTTTGCCTTTGTGGTTATTATTTTGGTGATTTTATTGCACTGCTATTTTCCTGGTATAATACTGTTGCTATCCGTGGGTCAAATTCTAAATTAATTAACACTCAGTTCCTAATTATAAAATTTATTAAACAGTTAAATCTAATATTATGGCTACAAATGATGTTCAGGAAGGAATCACTTCTATGGGCACCACAATAATCCAGTCCACTGGTATTTAAACAATGATGTCGCTTGAAAAAATTGTTTCACCTCCAGTTTAATATTTCTCCACCAATGTTCATTTAATTTATTTGCATTGTGCTCTTTGATCATCAAAACAAAGATAAATACAGAAGATCATAAAACATAAAAATGAAAGGTTATAAACAAGTAACCATAGCATTTTATGTGAAAATATGTTTGATTGTTAAATTCAGGAGTCCGGTTAAACTAGTGCTGAGAATGGATGAGGCATAGACTGATGATGAGTCCTGTGGGGATATTTGTAGAGTAATTATGAGTAATGCAAGGAAGGGAAAAGATGACCATAATCATTAGCATAAATTTCAGGTAAAAATGAAAAAGAAAATGTTCTTTTGTGGGTAAAGAAATGAGGGACTGGAATAAATTACTGGGGGATTTTGTAAACAATTTACCTCAAACACTGAAAGAGTTTAAATTAAATTTTGTAAAATGGAAATGTAGGTATGTGGGGAAATTGTTACCAGAGTTGATGCTCTATCACAATTCATCAAGTTGTTATTATTATTAATTTATCTTTCAGGTTAGCCAGTGATCCCTGTCGGCCCAATCCTTGCCAAGAAGGTGGAACCTGTCTCTTAGGTCCTCCTTCTGCCCCTGCACTGTGTTTATGTCCAGCGCACAGGGAAGGTAAGCAAAAAATTTATTTTGGGCCCTCAGGCCAGACGGGCGATCCTTTTTCTTTTTTTTTTGCTTTGTGTGCTGGTAGGGGCCCCCTGAACTGAGGATGGGGGCCCTTGATTTGTTCTTTAGGGGCCCCTGAGCAGTGGTTGTTTGGTTGTTGGGGCCCCCCTGAGCAGTGAGGGGCTCCTGTGTTCTCAGGGGCCACTTAGACGATGGTAGAGCTAAAAAAAAAAAAGGTCGCCCCGGTGCACTGCACCGCCTAGCCCCATAATAGTAGCTACGCCCCTGGTAAATATATATATATATAAAAATTAGCTTTCCCATACATTTTATTGCTTTGTTTTATTTTATTTTTTTCTCTTTCTTAACATTTTCCATCAAATAACATAAAATAATATGAAAAATAGTATAGTTATTAATGGCTGAGGAAACTAAATGCATCACTCACTGAAGCAGAAAAAAAAAACACAATAAAAACACAATTTTAAAGTGCTTTAGTTTAAAACCTCATTCATGTAAACAGAGACAGACCAATTGGCTAGAGAGATGTGTGTACACCAAGGTGATTTACTTTCTCTATCTTTCATTATTATCATTGTTTAAAAGCCTTTACATTGTATCATTACTATAATTATAGTTACAACTATAGTATCTATATAGCTCATGCACAATAAATTGAAATTCAAAAGAATTTTTTGCTAATCAACTGAGTTTTATATGACACAGTAAAAACTATATCAATAGAATTATAACTGCTGAAGATACAATATACTCAGGGGCATAGCTATCAGAGGCCTAGGCGGTGCCATGCACCGGGCCCCCAAGGGCAGCTCAGAGGGGGCCCAAGCTCTGCTCAGGAGCCCCCCAAAAGCTCAGGCCCCTGCCAGAAAACCTCAAGACTTGGTGAGCTAAAAAAAAAAAAATTGCCCCTCTGGCTTGAGGGCCCGCACCGGAGCCCTTGTTAACCTAGCTACACCACTGAATATACTCAAGTTGAAAAATTAAGAATAAAATTGTAAGTATGAAATTCCTTCCAGTTGTTAGTGACCAAATTTAGTTGTTGTTGTTGTTTCCAAATATTCTCCCACCATATTCCGTCCTTCTCTCCAGACCACTATGTCATCTGAAAATATCGTGAAAATTCCTTGAATTTAATTTCATTTTCCCTTCCATTTAATTCTATCTAGAAATAACATATACAACACTGCAGATATGTTCCTTCCTTTTTTCACTTTTTCTTTAACTCAGAAATCTTTTGGTGTTTCCTATGTTTGTTTTCACCTGGCATTTGTTAAACATAAATAGTTCATCTCAAGTTTTGTCCAGCTTTGAATACAGATTCTGTTTTCACTGAATTAAATGTATTCTCCATTTCAATAAACTCCAGGATCGATCTTCTTCCATATTTCCAGATCCTTTGAGCTTTTACGTTGTTTGTGTCATAAAATCATTTTTCTCTTCACTTAGTGCTTTTTCTGCAGTTTCTTTTACACCATTCAACATTAAAATGATTGTGGAATGTGTTTGTGTGTGTGTTTTTGTCTGGCTCTTTTGTTATATACAATAATTTGAGATATGACAGCACAAGACTATTTTGCAAGAAAGTGAAGGCATATATCCAGAGAAGCAACATGGATCTCTCACACATACACACAAAATGGGACTGTGTTTTTATAGATGTCTTTTCTATTATTATAGTTAAATGCAGAGAGTTCAGAACAGACAGCTTTCAATTCCATCTTTAATTATTTCAGGAGAATTCTGTGAGAGAGGTCACTGTCAGCATGACCTGTGTGAAAATGGTGGCAAGTGCATGGTATTCAGCAATGAAACTGTCTGCTACTGCCCACCTGGATTTTCTGGTGATAGATGTCAGACAAAGGTAAACATATATAATAGTCATTTTTCATTCAACTACTAATAGAAACTTAAAGGCAGATTATAAGTACAATGCTTGTAAAACTAAATTAATATAGGTAGTGCTAAAGAAAACTCTTTTATGACAATTTGTCCTCATAGACATGCTAAAAATTAAATAAAGCAGAAGACATGCTGAAAGTCATAAAGAATGAAGTAGAGGAAAGGTGGGTTGATAGGAACAACATTATGCTATAGGGGAATAATGTCTGATAAGACAAAGACAAGATATTTATTAGTCCAGCTTGTCAATTTATAGTACAGGTGCACATTTGGAATGGATAAGTAATTTTAATAATTCGATGTTACATCATTTAACCATGCACTGGTCGCGTGGATTACATATGTAGTCCACTCAAGCCATTTCTAATGGGACTTTTCAGAGCGCGACTACTGCAGGGTTAAAGATATTTAATTCCTTTAATACACATTTAATATGCATTTTAATCAATATTGCCAGTCACCTCATTAAAATAAGATTCTGCATGGTAAACATCAAGATTTGAGCCAATGTCAGCCATATTAATAGAAATCCCCATTTTATTAAAAATTAATGAGGAGTTAAAAACTAAATTATTATGTGGAAATACTAAAATCCAGATTTTCTTTTGAAAAAAATAATGAAAAATCAGTATTTTATCTTCTAGACCACACATAAAATGGGTTAATTTGCTAGTGCTTTATTTAATGATAGGTTCTAAAAAAATCAAATTAAAAACAATTTTCTGAAAAGGGGAAAAACTAAATGTGCCAAATTATTGTCCAGTGTTATGTCTGAAGTCAAGTGCTTTATTGCAGTTACAGTAGGGTTACCAGAATTTTTTCTCTGAATCCGGGGATGCTTCAGAACTTTTTCACCAAAATCCGGGGACACTTTCGGCATTTGTCCTAATGATGCATTGCACTTTTATAAGTTATATGATTAAAGGATGGGTTAACTTAAAAGCCACATATTGTTTATATTTTGTATTTTAAATGAGGATCACAGACAGCCATGTTGCACACAGCAAGGAGACATGAATTTCCAAAGATGTTGTGTCCAAGGTGCAGTATCCTTGTAATTTTCTTTTATTGCTAGGCAAGCACAAGGAAAGAAGTGCACTTCATACCTCTTGCTTTAAACGAATGTATTAGCAAATCAGGGCTTTTAAAGAACTCTCACAGGGACATTGTGGGAACAAAATCTGCACGGGGACAGAGAGCTAAATACGGGGACTGTACCCAGGAAATGAAAGCGTCTGGTAAGCCGAAGTTACAGTCATCTTTTCAATTTCACATACTGCTCCAATATCCAGCCAGGCTTCTTCACCAATATGTCCTATACACAATTACCATTTTCTTCACCATCCTCCTGTGTTTCTGCAAGGAAGTCTAGCTGTCATTCGTAACCATCCACCCCTTCCCTCAAAAAATCTTGTATTTCATACTAATAATTTTGGACCTGTACCAAAATATTGTGGATCAGTTCTCTTATGCCCCCATTATTACTCCTTTTTAAATAGAAATAAGTCTCTGAAATACTTTTTGTACACCTTATCATAGTGTCTTGGTCAACTGAGTTTAAAATGATATTTTGAGATAAAAATGTCAGAATCTTTTTATAATTTTGTGATTTCCTCATTTCTAGTTATGAAAAAAAGAGCTGGTTCTTGCATGACAGTCAATAATTTTTTTTAACCAGTTGTTTAATATTTCTGCTTGTTTCATCTTAGTGTTACATCTTAACCAGACTTATCCATAATTGGGCTTTACACCTCGTCGACATCAAGGTCATTAGAGGTGGCATGGACTTGAAACTAGGAACAGGAAGGAATTTGGCCATGGCCTTTTGAAGGAAGCATCCTGGCATTTGCCTATAGTGATTTGGGGAAACCATGGAATACCCAAATCTGGATGACCGGATGGGGATTCGAACTGGTGTTCTGAATACAATGCCAGAGCATTAACCTCTCACCCACCATGCTCAGTTTATCCATAATTCTCTTCAGTTTCCTAAAAGAGCCACATTAATGTCTAATTACATCATTCAATGCCCCACCTGCAGCTATAATATTCTTTATGAATGGATCAATTAGCTTCAATTTATGTTGTCATCGCCATTATCTTTTGAACGTTTCCAATATTGTGCACTGTCTGGCAAATCCTATTCCACAAGCTGTGCTTCTTTTCAAAGCAAGGTTCCATCACAACAAGCTTGTAAGGCCTCTTGTAGTTTTGATTGGGAACTCAGTGCTTTGCTGTCTGTCTGTGCTATGTGTTGCTGCTGTTCTATGTGATCAGTGTATTTTTGTTTGTGAAATGTATAGTATATGAGTATAAGATTGGGAACCATCCCAGCATTCACCTACGTGATTATGGAAAAGTGCCTGAAAATCACAAGCAGGATTGAATGAAGTCCGTTGTACCTCCCTGATCTGGCGCAGTGATTCTTTAATGTGCACAGCCACACTGATGAGTTTCAGATTATGCTGTACTGCTTTTTACTCCTAGTTTACCATAGTTATTTCATGGATTTGTAGAGATGTAGTCATTACTACTGGTGGACTAAAATGTTCTCTCTTGCAGTTTCTGACAAATTTTAATAGTAAAAAGTCACAGACTCAAGTAGTTTAGAATTTCTATACTTTGAATAACATTATGTGATAGATAAAAATAAAGTTATTCTCAGCATTCAGAATTAATATAATTTTCTTGGATAATTATCTGAGCTAATAAAGTGTTTTCACATGATATTTTGGTGATCAAATTCACTGTTGCTACCTTCTGGATGAAGGAGATAGTGACAGTGAAGGCATATCATGTGGAAACACTTCATTAAATTGGCTAGTCACCCAAGAACATTATATTAAATGATACAATGGTGCTATGAAATGTAACATGTAATGTAATGCAATGAAATTATTTAAAACTATGGTGTTAAGGGTATTCATAGTTAAATGTCTTTGTTGTTAAGTAAAGTCAGGTACTTAGGCAGTAGAAATTAAAAAAGAAAGGATTTTTATAAACACTACTGAAATGATAGTAACACTGAGCAAGAAAATGCTTAAGACGATAAAAATAATTACTTGTATACTTCAGTTAATATTTAACCTAAAACTAATGATCAGTGGTTAGATTTCAAATCTGCAATTCCAGAACTAATTTCAGCCTTTCATCCCAAACTCTCAAGCCCATAAACAGTGCTAATAATAATTTTTAATGACAATTATGTTTTGATATTTATAAAATTTCAAGCTTATGTTTTCCTTTCAGCATTCTAGGTAGCTGAGTCAACAGTATAGTGGATGCTCAGGATAATTTTGGAAGTACAATTACCACCAATACTTGTATATTCATCTACTGCCTCCCTTCTACCAGAACTTATGATAACAATAGAAGAAAGTTTTTTATGAGAAGATCAAGATGGTTATCTGTGGGAGTCAGAAGTTAATGAATCTAGTCCATTATATTTAAGAATTTTAGTGCTTGTTAAAAGAAATGTTAAAATGTAGATCTCACTAACTGGAGCATCTAACATGTCCTAAAACTGGAAATGTACAACCTGTCATTTTAACCTTTTTTATTTCTGTTCATGAAAAACAATATTTTACTTCCATGAACTATACCAAAAAAATAACAAGCTGCCATATTATATAAAGCAACAACAGAATGTTTATTGTACTGTAAATGTCTTCCCTGACTTAAGATCTTTGATGCTTTATAAAATGGATAACTATCATTCTGAATCAATACTCATTTCAGACAACTATCTTAGGTTAAGATATATTTATCTAATATTACATTACTCCCTTTGGCATTAACTCAGTCAAGTAATGTTATGCAGTTGTACAACATTCTGAAAGTACTTCAGTTAAAATATATTGTAATGTTGTCAGACTATACCAGTTTAATAGCATTGATTTCAAATCCTTTAAGAAATGTAGTAACCTGTGAATTTGGAGTGACTATACGTTTATGAGAACCATCTTTTTCTGCTGGTTTATTTCTGAAAGAAATGATGTTTCTTGCCTCCTGAGCTTGTAAAAGCATTCTCGAACTTCTGTCTAGTAATTAATGCGCTCTTTGAGCCTTAATCACACTCTGTCTGACAATAATGTCTTATTGAGAACAGATGTTATTTGGTTAAACCTGAAGGGTGTTGAGACTTAGTGCAATACCACATATCAATACAGTACTTCCCAGATTTTTTTTGTCTCCCCCCCTCCCCCCCCCCCTGTAGAGATTTCAGTGATACTAGTACTGTAACTTAATATTTTAACTGGTGTATTATCTGTTAGTCTGAAAGATCTTCATAGTTAAATTAAAATTAGGAGAGAATAACATAGATGATGACTTCATCATTATGTAGATAATGGTGAGTTATACATATTTGCAATCTATCAGATATTTAATGTAAATACTTCATCACCCCAAGTACATGATATGACTTCCAAAGAAACTAGTAGGAACTAACAACAAATTGCATGGTAATGGTAGTGTTTCTCATTGGGGAAATTCAAACTTAGAATGCCACTAGTAGAGAAAGGAACAAAGATAAAAGGCACATGAGGAAATAAAGGTAAAGCACTTTTTAGAAAAAATATTTTTCCTTCACATTTTGCGTGTTACAAAACCTTTAATTTTCATGGATGTTAGCATGTCTTATATCAATAATCACAGTTGTACATATACCTGCATAAAACTAATCAACCAGCAATGCTGTTGCCATATACAAGCAGAAACATATACAATATTTTAGTTTTAAACCTTATCATATACAATCAAATGAATTCCCCCTTTACAAAATCCTCACTAACCTGATTCAGTTGATTTGCCTACTTGCAAGTAACAGTCTTCTCATTTGACAGTACAACATCCCTTGCAGCAAACACCCTACATGACTTGAAAACATTCACTTGCTATTGGTGTGGCAAAAATGTTGTTGGTTCGAGTCTTGTGGTATTATTTCAGCACCAACAACAAGTTGTCACTGTGTGGGTAACAGATAGCTATCGGGTCTGTCAACTTGTCTTGTTCACAAATAAATGTTAGCTTCTTACTCCACTAACTATTATTAAGTTTTGACCACTCATTGCTTATAACTGAGTGGTACCCAGCCGATGTGATAAAGATAGTGCTGTACAGGTTTTAGCCACCACCTTTATTCTGGGAAAACACTGTTCACCCTTTTAAATAGTTTGCTAGGAAAACAAATATATTAGTCTGAAATAACACACATGAAACACTTGTAGTACAGTACCATGAGATTTATTTACATCTTAAAGTCACAGGTCAGTACCAGACACTTGCTAAGCTGACTATTTCAATAATGGGCAAACAATTTGAAATTACTTGCAGGTTGCTTCACTCAGAAAAGCATTTTACTGACTCACTTTTCTGCCAACAAGCATTCCTGCAACTCAGTTCATAGTTTACGAGGACACCCTACTTAGATTCAACATTCACTCATAAGATACTCACAGATTTAAATTGAGTCCAATAACCATGTGGCAACTACCCTCACCACAATTATTACTTCCGACCAACTTTTACGAACTCCAGGATATTACTAACTCGATTAAATAAGGCTGACCACCACCTCTGGTTTTTCAGCCAGTCATAATCGTCCTTTGCTATCATATGCTTTTTCTGACCTATCCTACATTTTGTAAGACACAAGCGTGATGCGAGGTTCAATGCATAACAACTTCTCCTGAACTTTGACCATTAGCGAGGCCTAAGGATAGATTGTCATTCAGTCTTGTGGTTGCTATCCAACTGATAACCTCAGCAGGACAAGATAATAACATCCACTGTAGAGCTTCCAATTTGAAACAATGTATTTTGAAAATAATTGCATCACTCAATGACCAATCTACAGCATCAAAGCTACTTTTCCAAAATAATTTGATTGCAGGTATAAACCGTGATGCAAGCTGCTAACAACTTCTGAAAACCTCTAACGGTTGAAAATTCAGTTACATTAAGAGCATGACCACTTCTGCAGTCTAAGTAAAAATCAGACCAACATGGCTGACATGTTAGCCTCGAGTGAACATCCAGGATCTTGTTCGCTCATCGTGCCCAATCGGCTGTAGGACCTGCGTGGCCTACCCCTATGAGAGCTTCCTAAAGACTGTCACCACCATGATTTCCAGTGGTCTATATATAGGCGACCTAGGGGATTTCCCAACATCTTTGGGGATTTTTTGCTCATTTAACCTTATTTTACCTCTAATCTACCTGAAATTTTTGTGAGAGGTAGTCCACTGCCTAAACGTTAAAATCAATCGTTATGAAATTTTCCCTATCTTTTGTAGTTTAACTGTAAAATATATATATATATATTTAATTGATGATAAATTCTATCAAATCTTTCAACCAGAAGCCACCATCATCTTGGAATTACCATAAATTTTAGTTTTCTTATCCTGCCCAAAGTACTGCATAGATTTTTATGAAAACTTGTGCATTGTGCTCAGCAAAAAATTCTACTTTCTTTTAAGTATACTGCCTCCTCTGTATTCAGCCAAATTAAACTATATTAAAACTAAATATTTGTCTTGAAATTGTAATTTTTCCAAAAAATGTTACTTAACTTACAGATTTGAAATTTTTGCATAATGTATCATAAAATTCCATGCATCTTTTGAGCTATAAATCTTTTTCATAGCTTGAAAACCTGGAGCTTGAGAATTATTTAAATGTTTATTTTTGGCCTTCGCAACAGGTTGTTGATTGAGTTACAAAATCAAATATCTGATCTGTACTTTTTTATAGCTACAAAGTGACCTACTTTGTTTCAATCCTCATCGCTTACTGTACCTCTGAAAATAAATGTAGCATTTTTTATTTGAAAATAAGCAAAATCCTTTATGTGGCTAATAGTTTTCAAACATTTTGATCGAATATCACTGTTTACTTCTACTTATCATTTGAAAACTGCAAGAATTTGATTCTAAACTTACTTTACTGTTTTATTAAAGTTAGCTTGACACTCTTTAGATAAATTTTGGTGATATATTGACAAAATTTAGGTTATCTGACAATTTCTTCTTCAATAGTACATCAGAAATCATTCTCCCTACCAGACACTACACTCCTTCTCACTTTTCTCACTATGCCAACTTGCGTTTTCTTCTTAACTTTATCTCTGCCCAGCAGTTACGCGGACCAAAAAAATCTATTCTCTCTTGCTCATTTAGTCTTGTGTTATGTTGGGTGTTTTCATCCTGACTTCCAAGTAGAATTATAATTAATCACTTACGTATGGTCATATGCAAATGATACTCATTAAAAATCCTGAATGTCACTTATAACACCAATAGCCTCAATGCTCAGCTCAGTATTTCTGCTATCATGATGATTGCTGTTAGCAGCAGTTAATCTGACTTGGGAACAAAGCAGCAGACTGGCCTACTAATAAGTAGTCAGCACTATCCAACTTCCTGGTTTCAATTTGAGACACTTTTTGTTCTCGTTCTCTCTTCACCTCTACTGCTCCTTTCTTCAAATATTTGTTTGGCACTATCCTCCTGCATCCCATTAGATAGTGACTGAAGGTTTAGAAAATAAGATAAGATAAGGAAAATAACCCTTCACTCACAGATGAAGGCTGGAGGGCCAGATGAATATATAAAAACACTAAAAAACAAATACGATTTGCAATATTTTGGTTAATAAGTGAAACATATGGCAGGGGGGAAAGATGTGAGCACATCCGGGATGATTCATGTGGCATATCTGGACATGTAGGGATCTTTCCCTACTACATATCTAAGTTATTAACCAGAATATTGATAATTGTGTTTTTTGTTTTTTTTTGTGTTAGTCTGGCCTACCTGCCACCTTCTGTGGTAAGTGAAAGGTTATTTTCCCTATTATTTCTAATTTTCAGTTTTTAAAAGCATTTTCATTATCATTATTATCCACCTGACTGATGATTTGGTTATGTTATGATCTATTTTAATTAAAATATCATTTAAAATTATCTTGGGCTTATGCTTTACTGAACATGACACATCACAGTTTTTGTTTCTTTAGTTTTACTTTCAGCTTTATCTTGCCTACCTACAGTCTTCCACACAATTTACAGATCCAGATTTGTTATTAGTCATTAGTTTATTTGGTTTATTATAAGAAATGTGTTGTTTTGCCAAAGGAGGGTTTATTCTTCAAAAGTCCATTGTTGTTAGTACTCCTTGTTTTTCTGAACCTGTACCATCCTTATTTCACCTGCACTTTCACCATCCTCATTAGAATTTGCTAATCAGCATAAATGTTTCTTGTCATATATACCTGTAATAACCCTGAATAAGTGCACTCCTAAGGATCCTACCACTGCCACCTAAAAAATAACAACCTACTAATGAATAGCAACATTAAATTAATGTTGCTATTATTATGACTACATATTAAAAGTTTAATTAACACCCCATTATTACAGAAATTATCATACAAATTAGCTTTAAAGTGTAATGTTTAGTAAAAAGATTTTAGTTTTAGGTAAAACTCTAAATAGCTAAATTTAGAGTGTACATAATACATCTTTCTGTATGTTTATTGTAACTATTTTGAATTAATTTTTAATAAAAAGATTTATGTTGACACATCATTTATTGTTTCATTCCTCTATTTAATAAAAGTAACAGTACATCAATAAGGTAAATATGAAATTAAAAAAATTGAATTTTGGAAATGGACACTAAATTCTTAATTGTTAAAACAAAGAAAGAAGTTTAAATGGGGTTTACTATATTGCATTGCTGTTTTATAAACTTGCTATTAGAAGAAAATCTTGGAAATCTGAGATATGATATTGTAGCTTGCATTGAAATATTACTTACAATGAGTCTGGATACTTGCTGCTTACTGAAGAACTGGAAAAATGTTAGTACCAATTCAGTAACAAAGGGCAAGAGATAGGGTTGAAAATTAGCAGCTGATTAGGTTGACATTAGTAAGAGGTAAAATGATGGAGAGATTTATTTATCAATCTTGTTCCAAGGGTGTCTGTGGAGGAAGAACCTCTGGGATGTGAATCATGTCATGATTAATACACATTGTAATAAACAAAGTCTGCATTGGGATGATGCATAAACCTAAGTACCAGCTATGACCGTGGAAAACTTCAGTTTTAGCTTTGCAAATATAACTTGGTCGACACTGATTTTAAAAATTCAAAACTAAGGAAGATGGTTAAAAATAATGTTCACAAGTCTATTGCTGATATATATATGATATATTCTTGGAGATTTTGCAAAGTCACAAACTGAAATGGCATCAGACAAAATCTCTGAAGATATAGTTGCAAGTTCGATTAACCGATCTGAGCCAGATCACACCCCAAATTTCAAAGTACAATTAACTATCACATGGAAGCATTTTAAAATTCAACACATGCTTCTACTGATCAACTTGTTTGCTGACAATCAACACCTAAGTTATCCCTCCACACCGCAAGGCGTAAATACTACCTCAAAACTGTGTTACTCTAAAACTGAAACTTTTAACTGAATGATGCCTACATTGTGATACAAAGCAACATAGCGGCACTCCAACTTTTACGTGGGTGACTGAGTGAAGGGAAAATTCTGAGCTAATATTTATACTGACGGGCTGTGGGAATGCTGGACACTTTCGCGTTCACATGAGAATATGCTGGATCGATCTGAAAGTAGCTTTAATCAAATCTAAATATTTAACAATGATTTCCATGTGAACTTAAAGTCTCTAACTTTTTTCCTTGATTTATTATGAATTTTCAAAATATGACTCCAGGCGAACGCTTGAGAATGTTGCAATTGAAAATACTATCTTGAAACTATAAAAGTCCAATTCCTAGCTTGAATAAACATAGTAACTGGCTTTAAAAATTATATGCAATACTATTCAATCTAAGTAATGGTTTTGAGAACAAATTTTATCATGCAGTTACAACATTTATAAGATACCTGACAACATACCTACGAGTCATAATCATAGTGAAAATTATTATGTGTTACAAAGACAAATAAAGAGAATAAAAATAAACAATTTTTACAACTGAGTTTTGCAAAAAAAAAAACGTATGGAATACAGTTAATTATTTTGTTCAAATTTTTAAATGGAGTAGAAGGAATTGCCAATAATTTTTCTTTAAAAATATGTCTTTATTTTCTACGAACTGTTTTATATCGTTGGGAAGTTTATTAAACAGATGTATCCCAGAATAATTAACTCCTTTTTATTTTTTACACCCAACACTCACCAAAGTTAGGGAGGAGGAGCAAAAAAAAAAAAAAAAAAATATTTCGACATGAGTCTTAATCATGTGAGAGGCAAGAGACATATGGCAGGGGGAAACATGTGGTCACATCACAGCCCGCCACAAGTGATGAAATGTTTTCTAACACAAACAAAAATACTCAAAAGTTCCCTACTCTAGAATACCAACACGGTATACATGCAGAATGTGGTTATTTATTTAATGACCGTTTATGAGTTGCGTCTTGAATCTGTATTTCAAATGCGTGGGCTCCTACAACTTTCTTTTCCTGAGTGCGCTGGTGGTGCTATCTTAAGGCGGCAGGTAGGAACTATACCCTGTGAAATCACAGCCTTCTAATCACACCTATTCTGCATGTATACCGAAAACACAAACAGTTTATCCATATCTCTGTGATATATGTCATGCTACCATCTAGCGGTAATGCAATCATGCCTTATCAATCTCCATGAAGCATAACAACTTGGCTCTGAACTACTTAATTTTATATTAATTGTTTATTTGCCAACTGAAATATATTGCAGTAATGCAATCATGATTCATGTGAAAGTTTCAATATGTGGTGGTGCTATAATTTTCTTTTGTAGATAATGGGTTAGGAATTGGAATGAGTAACCAAGAGAACTAATGAATAATTTATCAAAAACGTTGAAACAATTTAAAGTTGAAATTTTTAGAGGGCAAAAGTAGATGAGTGCAGGAAAGGGGAATAATGTGTGCATATGGAAATTGCCACCAGAGCATTCCTTCCATCACAATTAAAATAAATTTATTAAAAATCCAGCTGTAAAACAATCACTCCTTATCAATGCTATCATGTATCCATGACTTTGATTGTTCATAATTTTACCATTTACAGGTTTAATTTCAAAAAATTCCTTTCTTAATTGATGATGTTACAAAAGTGGTAACTTAAACTTTAAATATGAAGGGAGAAAAATGGTTCACTCCAAGAAAACAAAATTTTGAAATAATATATATGATATGGGAATTAATCCAAAACTCACCACAGATGAAGGCAGGAATGTAGTGATGAACATCTTTGGCTTCAGTCATTTGGATATCTCAGTGCTACACACCTGATCCCCTTGCCATATGCCTCTCATGTAAACATGATTAACATGATCAAGTTGTGAATGGGATCAAGACTGTGCCTTTCTTAGGTGGGAGCATGCTAGTGTGGTGATAAAAATATGTGTCCAAATAGACACTTAAAGAAAATAACCAATGGGAAAAATTACAAATGCTATACAAATAGCTGAAGCCAATGAAACAATAAGAGACTGAATTGCAACTGAGAAAGTGGTGGATAGTGCTCAAAAGCAGCAAGCAGAAATTCTCTGCCATGGATGTCTCTCTTTGGCACTTCAAAACCATGCAGTTCCCCAGAATACTTTTTCCCCTTTAGAAGTATGGCCTCACAAACGTTGGAATCTCAGCAAGTATGCTCCACATTGATTGGACCAACACATAGAACATATCATAAAAAACACCTCAAAGTAACACACATAGTTCAATAATTTGACAGAGCATGATGGGTGAGTGTAATCACCCTTTCTTTGCATTCAGGAGGACGCAGGTTCAAATCCTTGTCCAGCCATCCAGATTTCGGTTTGCATGGTTCCCCCAAATCACTCCAGGCGAATTCTGGGATGGTTCCTTCCACAGGTTATCACCAAATTCCTACCCATTCCATGCCCCCTTTCCTGCTACTAATGACAGTGCATATAGCCACAAGGAAATTTTTTTTAAAAAAAAAATACAGCAATAAATCACTAGCTTTTTCCCACCCTGTTATCACACATGCCAAGCCCTTCAACAGAACCATAACTTCTGGAAAGTCAGTCAGTCTTCACTTTCAAAAACTTATCATGACACAAGCCACCTCCATTAGAATGAATAATCACGAGACGACGTGGGCTGGTGATCCACACGCCATTTGGCCAACAAAGCACTTCTGGTCCCCCAGATATTTGCACTCAACAGATAGATATTCACCAAAAAGTGTGAAAGGTTTATTGCTCATAGTGGTATGTCACACCATAGTAAAAAGCATATCAAAAGTTTTCAGCACAGTTTTGTTATCCGGGTTTTTCCCACTCCGGACATGTAGAATGCATCCACCGCAGGACTTCAGAGATGTAATGTGGTATATTACAGCAAGAACAAAGAAAGCTAAAAAAGTGTAAAGAGGATGGTGTAGATAATATTACTACACATATCTTAAAGATAGAATGATATGACATTCTATGTTTTCTTGAAATGTTATTCGTGTTCAGTCTGAATATTGCTGTATACCAAGTGACTGGAAAAATGTGATATTTGTTACAGTGTATAAAATAGAGGTGACAAATAGGGTCAAAAATATCAAGCCCATCAGTTTGGCATCAGTGGTAGGTAAATTAATGAAGAGATTGATATGCAAACACATCAGAAATTTGCGTGAGAAACTAAATTGGTTTTTGAATTGACAAAATGATTCTAGGTAAGGATTTTCACGCAAATCTCAGTTAATTGGCTACTTGCAAGATTTTTTGGATGAAGTAGACAATGGAGGCCAAATTGATAGTTCGGCACTAGATCTTTCTCAGGTATTTGACAGAGCGATTTATAAAACAGTGATAAATAAGGTGAAAACTATTGTTATGGACAAAAAAGTTACATTCTGGGTAGGTGAATTTTTTAAAGGTGGAAAGAAAAGAGTTAAAGTAGCAAATGCAGTATCAAAAGAACTGGAAATTAAAATGGGAGTGCCACAGTGTAGTGTATTGGGATCATTGCTATCCTGATTAATAATTGTGTTTATGGTTTTCAGTCAGATGTTAGGATGTTTGCAGATTACATAATGTTATATAATTGGATAAAAGATGGAGAAGACTGTATACCGCTGCAGAATAACCTAGAAAAGAATTTCTAACTGAATAGGTCAACATGGAATAAAGATAAATGCTAGGAAGAGTCAGCTTATTAGGTACACAGGTAACAATTAAACATTGGTTATGATTGTAAGTTGTAGAATGATTGCTTGTCAAAAACTTGAGGTGTAAATATGTTGCCACAATGTTTGGTAATGAACTCAAATGGTCAAAACACATTGGCAAGGTGATAGGAAATGGTTTGAAAATCCTTCATTTACTACAGAGATTTATGAAGAGACGTACTAGAGAAGTAAGTTACCTGGGTTACAAAATTCTGGTCGTAACATTGCTTGAATATGTTGGTGTGGTTTGGGACCCACATTCTGGGTATTAAATATAGGATTTATAGGATGTGCAAAGAAAGGCTGCTAGATTTGTCTCAAAAGGCCTGGAATAGAGTGAGCAAGAGGATGATGGGAGGGGTGGGAGTGTACAAGGCATATGTCGGTGATGAGATATGTAAAAATATTTTTTGGCAAAAAATTAAGAGTAGTGCATGAAAAGAAAAGATGACTATGACCGCAAGTTGGTTGTAGATTTTAAACATAAGGGAGAGGGAAAATTTTCTTTTATAGGTAAAGGAGACAGGGACTGGAATTCGTACAGCCTCAAAAATGGAGGAAGTGGTTTTTTTGTTGGTACGTTCTTTCCATAATTGAAAATCCGTAGTTTTAACAAGTTGAAGATATGCTATTCCTGATTCATTCATAGCTTTCACATTTGTTACTGTGGACGTAGAAGTCTAGTTTACTGAAAGAACCAAAAATGGAAAGTATATGTTATACCTTTCATGAAGGCATTTACTCAAGTTTTGTTGTCCTTCTCATTTAACATCAGCTCGGATCATAGAGACGATATAAGACCATAGCTTTGCTCACATTATAAGATGATTGTGTACTCATCGTGTGAGTCTTAAAACCAAATTGTATGGGCAGCCAATTCTCCTATTACCTATAACCTAGAATTTGCATTTATAGCTATTAACTAGTTCTATATTCAAATGAAATTTTTTAAGTGATGCTCAGGTTACTTTTGTCTAAATTTGTGCGTCTTTGATTCAAGTTATTTTCAGTGGCTTATGTGTTGTTTCTTTAACTGTGGTCCTTTTTGTCACACTTGGAGTGATGCCCCAGATTTACGAAAAGAATGTAGTTCACAATAATGTGCTGTTAACGATATGGATATTGCTGATAACTCTGCTAATTGATAGAAATTTCTCAACATTTTAGCCACATATACATGACAAAATCTTGAGACATTGTGAGGGTCCTATTCTCTGTCCTCATTCCTAACCAACTGAATTAAACACCAACTGGCCCTGCAACCTTTATGTCGTAACTTTCCTGTTGCTGAACATAGTTGGTTGTGTCATCTCCATTCTAGATACTTCCCATCACATTGCTTTTAAAATATAATGTTCCAGAACCACTTTA
Organism: Vandiemenella viatica; assembly: GCA_031002005.1. Lineage (NCBI taxonomy): Eukaryota > Metazoa > Arthropoda > Insecta > Orthoptera > Morabidae > Vandiemenella > Vandiemenella viatica. Next base: position 194,116,391 of record JARYHS010011408.1, read on the forward strand.
CACTGAACTAGATGCATGTGTATCTGATGGCAATGTGATGAGCTATTCTCATCTTGATGGCTTCCGACACAATGCTTTCCAATAATTCCTTGTCCCTGGATAAAATTCTTCATTATTCAAACCTAAAATCATGTGCTTCATGTATTTCACTACTCCTGACTGATATTCCTTTCCCTGATTCACAACATATTGGTGAGCAATAAATCTCTGGATATTTCTGACAGAACCGCCAAAATCACAACTGACTAACTAACTAACTGACTAACTAAAAAAAAGATTTTCAATTCGTCTGTTTTTATGTATATTTGAACCGATTTTAATGAAATTTTTTTAGTGGATAGGATATACCATCACAGTGGTCTGATATAAATTTCATTGAGAAACCACCCCCTCTACCGCTTTACACCCCTTAATTTTTATACAAACCGAAACTTTTTATCTGATTTCGATGGAACTTTGGACATGTATAATTTAAAATAAAGAAAAAAATACTGTCAACATTTGATTTTGGAAACTCCCTACCCACCCCCTTAATTTTTGTCAATGTTCTTTATACAAAGCTACAGTCGACATCATTTAACCGATCTCCATGAAAGTTGGCATATACATTTATTTTTTCATAGAGAAGGTTTCTGATCATAAAAACAAAACAAAAAACACATTTTTTAATCTTATTTTGATAAAAATTTGCAAGTGTATACTAAAAAGTGAAATAGGTCAACATTTTATCTGCAAGAGCCCAACCCCTCATCTTCTTTCGATCACCTTAATTTTTGTCAATGTTCTTTTAAAAAGCTACATAGACACCATTTGACCAATCTCCATGAATATCAGTACATATATATATATTTTCACTGAGAAGATTTCTGATGAAAAAATCCAAAAACCGCCCTTTCTCCTCATTTACATCACTTAATTTTTATACAAACCCACAGTTTTTATCCGTTTAGGATGGAACCTTGTACATGTATACTTTAAAACCAAGAGAAAAATACTTTCAAATTTTTTTTAAAAAACCCAACCCCTCTCCCCTTTCCACCCTCTTAATTTTTGTTATTGTTGTTTATAAGAAACTACAGTCAACACTGTTTGATAAATTGCTATAATAGTTGGTACATATATGTATTTTTTCATGGAGAAGATTTCTGACCAAAAAACCAACCCCACTTCCCCTTTACACAGCTTAACTTTTTTTTTAAAATCCAATATGCACATACTGTAAATCAAAGAGAAAAAGAAAAATACTATCCACATTAGTTTAACAAAAACCGAAACCCTGTCCACCTTTCGACCCCCTTAACTATTGTTAATGTTCTTTATACAAAGCTACATTTTCTATCCAATTGTGAAGGAACTTTGCACATGTATACTTTAAAACATACAGAACAATTCTGTTTAAATTTGGTTTGCAGAAACCCAACCTCTCTACCCTTTTACCCCCACCCCACTTAATTTCCAATGTTCTTTACAGAGACCCACAGATTTTTTATCAGATTTCAATGGAACTTATACTTGGAAATAAAGAGAAACATAGTGTCTACATTCTGTTTACAAAGTCCAATCACTCAATCTCTTACCCCATTTAATTTTTGCATACAGTTTTTATTTGGTTTCAATGCAACTTTGCACTCATATAGGATTTTTTTAAAGAAAGAGAAAAATACTATCCACAGTAGTTTTACAAAAACCAAACTGCTCTTCCTGTATACACCCCTTAATTGCTTTTTATGCATACTTGCAGTTTTTATCTGATATCAATGGAAATTTGCTCACGTATAGTTTAAATCAAACAGATAAAGATAGTCTAAAGTTGTTATACAAATGCCAAATCCCTCTTCCCCTTTACCCCAACCCCTTTTAATTTCCAATATTCTTTATATAATCCATAGTTTTAAATCCTGTCAAAATTAATTCAGCTATTTTTAAGTTATGGCAGAATATTCATGAAATCAATGTGTCCTAATATCTCAATATGTACGTCAGATTTTAACTTGGATCCCAAGCTGTCACGTTTTTAAAACCCAATAAAATTCTATATTTTCTGTGTGATGCCAGAACAAACAAATATATTCCAGTTACAGATTTGTATGTGTGGCATATATTAATGCCCATATGTTACATCTTTTGATTATCGAACAGCAGTTTTAACAGATGTGTTTAGGTTGAAACACAGCCTGGACCAAAATGTAAACTGACATTCCTTATAACAATATCCAGTTCACCCTATTCTGGAAATTGCTGGGGCATATAAAGCCAGAATTTTTTAAAAAATCAAGCACCTTAAGCACTGAACTACCAGGAAGTTTGCAAAATGAGAACTGCTGCATCATATTTAAAATATGAAACAAACTATATCACTAAAAATGTAATAATAAAATAATTGTTTCATAAAAATAAAAAAGTCTTCAAAAATCACACTAAAATTTTTAAAATAACTTTGTACTTTGCTTAGAAGAAAATAAATCTAAATGGACAAAATTTTACATTACTATTATTGAAATTTTTACATAAATCAGTTATTTTTGAAGTCGGTGCTAACCAAAGCATGAAAAACAAAAAATTCAAACAATAAAGAATGATGATAGCACATAAAAAATCATGTTACTACTTACCTATGATTAATGGTAGAAACATGTTTTAACAAAACTGAAACATTCATATGATATGCCCATATTATACCAACTGTAAAGCATTTACCGCATTGTACAGCCTACCAACTGACAATGTAGCACCAAAGATATGACTCGTTGAACAACGAGGCTGAGCCACAGATTAAAATAGTGTCTAATTCATTCCGCTATACTGTCTCCTGCAAAAACAATATCTGCCTCACTACATGCTGTAAGATATTCGGTATTTTCATTCCTACTCACCGTTTCACCTCTAACAGCAAATAAAATTCAGTAATTCAATCCTCGCGATGTGACATCTGGCACCAACTCCATAAATAACTGATTAATATAAAAATTTCAATAATAATAATGTAAAATATTTTTCGTTTAGATTTATTTTCCTCTAAGCAAGATATGAAGTTATTTTAAAAGTTTTTGTGATTTTTTTTTTAAGACGGTTTTTATTTTTTTAAAACATTTATTTTTAAAATCCTGGCTTATGTAATCCAAATTTGTCCTTCACACCAAATCGGATATTAAAATAGTCCATAGGTTATGCCAGCTGAAGAAAGACAAGGCAATCTAAGTTGACAGTTTCCATTTTTCTGTTCTTTCTCTTCCTCAAAGCACACCGAATTTATCCGTCTCCCTTTTTACGAAGATTCTTCTAACAAAATGCAGTACAGTAACGATGCTGTCCCAGTCACATTTTCTACATACTCCACGAACAAGGTTAGTTGGAAATATGTTGTGTAGCGCTGGTCATTTGTTCATCTTCAAATACATATATATGTGGATAGTTTTATGATAAACTGATTATGCTAAGATTTTTTTCAATGCCTTCACTAACAATAGCATTAAGGCAGAGGCATAGCTATCGGAGGGCTAGGCGGTGCTGTACACTGGGGCCCTGAAGCTCAGGGGGCCCCAAAGCACAGCTCGAGGGGGCCCAAATTCAGCTCATGGGGCCCCCAAACTCAGCTCATGGAGCCCCTAAGCTCAGCACATGGGGCCACCTTTACAAGAAAACCTTACAAGACTTGGTAGAGCTAAAAAAAAAAAAAAAAGGTTCCCCATTTGGCCTGAGGGCCCAAAATATTTTTTTGCAATGAGGCCCTTGTTAACCTAGCTATGCCACTGCATCAAAGGGGGAAAAAGAGCACAGTTCCTCTTCCATCACCATTGTGAATGGAATTTTCGGATAGACTGTGTTAATATGTGTGAGTCACTGTTCCATGATGTTCCTCATAGTGCTGCCAGATTACCAACATGTTGTCAATATATTTATAAAATGATCTGGCTGAAGCAGGACGATATTTAATTCTTCCTTCCCAAATGTCTCCATGAAAATTTTAGGGATGACCAGAAATTAAGATGAAGTCATTACAACTGCATCCATTTGCTCATAACAACAGGCTTCATGGTGGAAGCAGGTGGTTGTCAGAGCATGCTAAAAATGATCAGTGATATTTTGGCCCAAAGTGTCTTAACATTTTTAAGACATCTGATGTGAGAACTCAAGTAAAAAAATATGTTACATCAAAATTCACAATTGAATCTGTTATTTGGAAAAGGCCATAAATCCACATTTTAAAATTTTACAGGAGAGCATAAAAACTGAATAGCACAAAATCTGTAAATGAAGGTAATATTTTTGTTTGGGATTACAATTTTGTTGCTTGGTACTAAGATCATTGTGAAAGATCCATTAAAAGTATGGTATTTATTGGTGGAAAAATTATTTTTTATGAATTGGAAACATAGTGTTTTCCAATTAAATGAAGATATAAAACTCTACCAGTGTTTAAAAATTAGTTTAATGTCCAGAATACATGTTAAACTTATATATATATATATATATATATACACATATATATAACAAGAAGACTACACAACTGGAATTATATCCTCATTTTGCAGAAATTAAGTCAAATGTATTAGAAATCCTCTTATATTGGAGAGCTTTCGTCTGTTGCTGTCCACTGACAGATGTTATTGTAGAAATATTTTTCCTCCTCACATATATACTGAAGCAGTTTTTTGATGTCGTTCATCATCTTCATATTGATTGGAAATTTACCAATATAGATGCAAGTACTGGTTTCAGGTAGTAGTAGAGTATTATCAGCAGGTTTGCCCTATAAGAACTTATATTTTCAAGTCCATCAATGTAATTTGAAACTATCACAGTTTCACGTTATACAATATTCAAAATGACAATATTAAGAAATCTGGAAAGAAATTTTCTGATTTCTGGGTATTTGGGCATCTGACCTAATTGGCACATCATTCTTTATGTAATGATTCTGGCACCAACATTTCAGTATTTCTTTTTTATATTTTAAATTTGGATTTAGCAGAACTGATTAAGCTGTGATATTCTCCAGGAGCATAGATTCAGTTGTATTTCCTAAAAATCATTTTTGCAACACCAAAGTATCTTGTCAGGGTCGTAGCCGATAGTGGGGTTGGTATCGGCTTCATCACCTGAGCTAGAAGTCTTGCGAAAATATTCTAAGTCCTGAAAAGTTCTGTTACCGTGTTGAACCAATGGTATGCTAACTGTTAAAGTTGACCACAGTCGCCACTTACAGATTTAACCTCCTGTAAGAAAGGTGCTATTGTAGAAATAAAAGTCAAAAGTTGAATAACTGAATTTATATTCTTGAAAATCTCACATCAAATATTCAAGTTCACAGTTAGCAAAAAGCAATCGGATATAATCGTTTACCAAAGATCACAGATTGAGAAACAGAGCAAAACCGCACAAAACCCCATGAATGAACTTGAAAATTAAAGTCACATTGCCGAATTTCCAACATGGCTGCGATCAAGCGTGACTCAGGCCGGCCATATTAATACCTAAGATGGCAGCTATCGGTCAAGTTGCCATCACGTTGTAGACTCGCTTCCCGCCTAAGCCACCGGGACTAGCCCGAGACATGCTCACTGTTGCACGCTTGAATTGAGACTGAGACACCGGCGTATGTATGCCCCCGACTATCTGGCTTATATAGGTTCACCTCACGTGAGGTGACGCTCCGGCTAAGCGCATGCTCAATCTCACATAGTTCCTTATGTTTAATTTTATTAAATATCTATTAAGTGTTCAATTAAAATGGGAAACTGGAAAAGTTATGGGCGTTTATGGATGTATAGATTGATAAAAGGTTTTAATTTGTTTAAGCTTTAATTATAAATCTGCTGAGATGACCAATATGGTCATCTCTAAAAGGTCTTACGTCATCACCAAATTTTTAGAGCATTTTTTTAAATCGGCTTTAATTACAAACACGAAATTAGGCTCAAATTGTGGGCCCCGATTTTAGCCTCTCAGAAAAGTAAACTTTATTTAAATCGGTTATGAGGTGATTGAGCTATTGCAAAAACAGTGATTTCTAACAATCCGACATGCTTTTTATTTATGTTTTTATGTATAACTGTGAAGATATATGGATTATTAAGCCAGAAAAATTACTAATGTGTAGTCTGAATTAAACTGCGTATTTTAAATGTTGTTTCATCTCTGTAGGTGCTATATCTCGGACACAATAAATTTGTTTGTTATTTGCACGTGTGCTATTACAGAGTGTTTTAGGAAATTCACTAACATCGGTTCTATTGCTTTAAATGACGTGAAATTAATGAGTATGAAGCTAGGAGAATGGATCTTTAAGACAAACTACTCTTTAACCCGGAAAATAAGTAGGCTTTTAAATGAAAAAATGTTAAAGTCGAGTGATTTATTTTATGTGTTCAGATAGTATTTAAAAATACTTAAATGGTTGGAAACTATCAGATTTAGTTAAATTTAATTCTATTTAGGACTGTTTTAATTTATTATTTACTTTATATCGTGTGACAGTGGTTAAAATCAGTGAAAAAGCATATAAAGTGTACGGTGCGTATAGCAAGTTACTTCAGAATTGGATTAACAAACAACAGGTTAGTAAAATGTCTTTAAATGGTTTTAGAAAATTAATTATGTGGGTTTACTATCATTTAACTGTTGTTAGCGCTTTCAAAATGGTTTATAAGTGTTAGAATTAATGCTGAAAGGCTTGATAATTTAGTCGATTTACCGGCTTCCGGTTTTTTACTGATATTTCATATTTTACGGTTTAAAACTATTGGAAATCTATTAAAACTGTAAGATTAGATTATTTACTATGTCTTTATCTACTTTTTAAATCCTGAAATTACTTAAAAGACCTAAAATTGTTTATGTGAACTGTTTAGGAAAATGAGTGTTCAAATTTCTTCATAATTACTTCTTGTGAGTATTAAATGCTTGGAAACTATCAGAAACCTGTTAATTATCCTACTAAACTATCTCGGGCATTATTCTATTTACTTTTAGGGTTTTAAAATGGTCAAATTCCATCACAATGTGTTATCTTCATACTGCTTCAGTCTACTATTCAATCATCCTGTTTATTTCTTTAAAATACCTGCTAAACTATATTTAACTGTGAAATTATGGTTATTGTGAGTCTAGGCCTGGCTATTATTAGTTCTTTTCAGTCTTTACTGTATGAAAATCTCTTCAGAAATACCAAAATCTGGTTTATGCCAAAATTTATGGTTAGGTTTGATTTATATTGAAATTCTTTAGTTATCTCCGGAATAGTGCTTATTAATCATGATAAAAGGTTTATTTATGTACTCTATTTACTATTATTCACCATTTACTTCTTTTAAATCCGTTCAGAATATCTCTCTCACTAATGTTAGGATCTGTTATCGAAAGTTTACTTTTATGTGAAATAACCTATTTCCTGCTGAAATATCATGGCTTTATGACAATTTATAGTTTATTTATGTGGGTTATGTGTTATTTATACACTTTACTGTACTAGAAGTGCTGTTAACTCGATTTAAACTGTGGTATCGTGTATTTAAGTTAACCTTAAACTTGGACGGATCTAAACGAAATATTGAAAATAGAATGAGGGATACCTTACAATCTATCACATGGTAAAAATGAATGTCCTCGGAAGTAAAATAGTGATCAGTCTTATTACACAACCTACCAATAGAAAACGGTAGTTATGGTTATTGCCTCCACAACTATCAGAAGGACCTCATTAGGTGTCTGATGTTCATGATAAGAATAAAACACTGATTGTACTGTGTTAAAGTTATGCACACAAAATTCATACACCCAAAGCTGTCAGTAATAGAACACTACCTGTACAACTAAGAGACGTAATGGTAGGTTTTTCATGTAGTCAGCGGCGGCTTTAGGGTGGGGGCGACCCGGGCGACCGCCCGGGGCGCCGGGGTCTGGAGGGCGCCGCGCGTGCCAGCTTAACTTAACCATTTAATTTAATTACATATTTCTGTCGATCTAAAGAAAAACGAAATTCAGCGTATTAACGTTTATGGACTTGTCTCGTGGGTGTAGGTATTTAGCATGTGTAACAAGACCTGTCATCTCGTAGCTTGTCGTATCCCTCATTAATAAAGGTGCGATTTCTATGCAGTTAATCACTGCTACATAGACTATCGAGAAAAGCGTTGGGCCAGGAGGCCAGGGGTGGTAGGGTCCGTCGGTCATTCCTGGTCCTTCGTTGCCCACACACACGCGGGAATGTTCAAAGACACAGCCGCTCACTTCCTCTTTAGGTCGAAGTTCCTACGGACCCTTTGAAGGGTCTTCCAATCTTTGGGACAAGTTAAATCTGAAATCTGCAAAATATTGTACGAGGAACTCAGGAATGATTATATGAAGGTAAATGTATAGAAACATATTCGTTTATATCTACATAAATATAAATGGATAAACATGGGAAGGTCTCGTACAGTTTAATAAAGTCAGTTAAGATGTCAGGAAGACGAGCGTCCATTGCAGCATATGCGTCAGTCCAAGACGGTCTGTCAGACTGTGTGTTAATAGCGATCGAGGGATCACACGCCGACGCTTGGAATGTGGGGTGAAAACCCTGGCGTGTTGTCGCCCTCAAACTAGAAGTACCGGTATTTGCGATGGACTCGGCTCTCCGCATTCCAGGACTGACCGTTTCCCCGCTAATGTATGGGCTGCTATATGGAAAACAACGAGAGCGCTTCCTAAGAAGCGACCCGCGTTCTCGGAAAGGGCTGCTTAGCCGCGCGACTGTATCGCTCCCAGAGCAGTGTAGACTCAGCTGCTAGCGGACAGAGGTGTTATTTACAGCGGATAAAGATGAAAAATTGGTGGAAGTAGTATGTAAATTTCCGTGCATATATGATGTTTCTTCACCACTGTACAAGGACCAATCTGTGAAGGACAATATTTGGAAAAATAGCGGAATTCCTTGAAAGATCAGGTAATAAAAATAAAGTATAATCTAACATAAGTTTATTTCATTTTTTTATTACCACCGTGTCACTCGATAATATATATTTATTAGTATAAAAGCCTTCAGAAAACCCAGTTACTTCGCGTAATGTGATTGCAATATACCACGTAGTTAATTTTAATTAAAACTTAATTTAGTAGTAATAGTAATACTGATTCTAACGGATATAGCAAAACGTAAAATATTCTGGCAGTTTCCACTACTCGTGTTATTTTTACTCTAATAAAAATTTAACTGTTGTATCTGCACAGAGACTCAATTTCTGTTCAGATTTCGAATAGAACTCGTACTTTGCAACGTGGTTTGGAGGCATGTTCATAAAAATAGTCTTTCATTGACTTATCTTTATTTGTATAGTTATTAAACTCAATATTAATAATTTTCGTAATTTTTCTTGCGTAACACAAATTAATAAATAACACATAAAATTAATAGGCCTAATATAAATTCACATAAATACTAGTGTGGATTTTTATTAATATATGTTTAATATAATACAATTAGAAAGCGTAACCCGTGTTAGTCCTCCTGCACTATCCTTTCTTCGCTTTCTACATACTCGTAAATTCACAAGCACTTAAAAAAATAAAAAAAAATTAAAATAAAACTTTTCAGATCGTCACTATTGTCTCTATTCTTCCCCACCCCACGTAGTACGTAGCTATTTGCCCTATTCATTCCAGAAGACATTTTGTAGGTACTGTTTTCTCTTGTCAGACTATCGGAAATTACATACGGAGATAATTAAATGACGGAAATAAATATTTACATGCTGTTGAGTGTTCTGTACCCCATTTTAATAATATGAATCAAAAACTACATTGCCTTGCTCGGAACCCCTCAGCCTCCCCTCTCCCACGTAGCCCAGTGTAACTTTCCAGCCAAACCCTCCCTCATCTAGACAGCGCCACGTGGTTTATGGACGCTCCATGACGGCTCGCCCCCTCGAGTCCACACTTGTCCGTAACTCGTCCGTGTGACGGACGGGTTCCTACGCGGTCTTCAGTCTCCTTTAACTTTTAAATTTTGTTGTTTCACAGTATTAATGTAAAGAAAAATTACCTTAAAAATGATATCTGAATCGCAGCTAGGGCTACCTCCCGTACTTTATTATAGAGTAGTATATTTTATTTTGCGTAGGAATACTTTATAATCTACGAAAGTAATAAGGTATGATAAATACTTTCTTTTGCCTGATTCCTGTTATCTCACTGTTTGTAGCTACGTGGCCAAAAGTACTTAATGCGAGCAATACATATCACATTATTTTGTTTGGGCCCTCGCAAGATCATTTAAATAATTTTCCGAAAGATCAAAATGGGCGTCATTTCTCTTCAACTCAAGAAAGCTTCCAAACGAAGAAACTATCAGACGTTGGCGGTTAGTTTATTCAATATCAAACGATAGTGTCTTTTGTTTTTGTTGTCGACTGTTTAATATAAAGTCAACTGCAAATTTGACCACTACTGAAGGTTTCAAAAAAATGGAAACATTTAAGTGAAACTTTGAAAGTGCATGAAAATAGTCTTGCACATAAAAAAGCATTTATTCAATGGACTGAAGCTGAAATCAGGTTCAAAGCTGGTTCAACTATTGACAAGGGAGAACCGCGGGTAATTTCAAAGAAAGAATACGATGGAACAATGTGCTTCAAAGATTGATGCACGTAACCTTGTATTTGGCTGAAAACAACATGGCATTCAGAGGGTCATCCGATAAATTATTTACTCCAAATAAGGGAAAATTCTTAGGCCTTGTACAATTAATGGCGAAATTTGACCCCGTCATGGAAGAGCATGTTAGAAAGGCAGTGAACGGTGATTTGGCTGACCATTATTGAGGCAATAATATACAAAATGAATTAATAGAAATTATGGCATCAAAAGTTATCTCTACCATAGTATCCCATATAAAGGATTCAAAGTATTACGCAATTGTAGCTGATTGTACTCCTGATATAAGTCATAATGAGCAACTTTCAATCACATTAAGATGCGCCGACATAACAGGGGATGCCGTTAGCATAAAAGAATAATAATTTCATTTTTGCAAATAGTAGATACAACGGGTTCAGGTCTCACAGAAAGTATTTTTAAAACATTGAGTGATCATGGTCTTGACAATAACAACTGCAGAGGACAGGGTCATGATAATGACGCAAACATGAAGGGAAAAAATAAAGGCGTACGTAAAGAATTATGGACATAAATCCGCTACCTTTTTTTGTACCATGTGGATGCCATAGTTACAATTTAGTATTATGCGATGAGGCAAAATCATCGGTAAAATCCGTTACCCTGTTCGGAATTTTATAAAAAATGTTTAATTTATTTGCAGGATCGGTAAATAGATGGAAAATTTTTACCAATCATTTGAAAATATACACCCTGAAAAATTTAAGTGACACGCGCTGGGAAGCTGGAATTGAAAGCGTCAAAGCGGTTCGCTATCAATTATGTGATATCCATGATGCTTTGGTTTTCTTGGCCGATGTTACCAAACAAAGCGATGCCTCGACGTCATACGAAGTGACCACACTGGCAGGACGAATAAAAGATTTCAGCTTTATTGTTTCTCTTATAATATGGTGTGATGTTCTTTTTCAAATTAATGTTGTGAGCAGAGCCAGTCAGTCATCTAAAATCAACTTTGTCGACTTTACTGAAATGCTTGATAAATGTTGCTCTTATTTGAAAACATATAGACAAACAGGTCTGGAACAGGCTATTGTAACAGCAACTGAATTAGCATCGGAGCCTGACACGCAACAAGTTTTCAAAACACAAACTCGACTAAGACGTATTAAACGTAGACCGGGTGAAGAGGCTGTTGATAAACCAATAACTAAGAAAGGTTTGAAGCAGAGTTTTTTAATACTCTTTTGGACACCGTGCATATATCTATGAAGGAAATATTTCAACAGATGCAAGATTTCTCTGCAACGTGGGATTTCTTGTTTAACATTAAAAAAAATCAAAATTAAGAAAAACTAATGCGACATTGTTCTGTACTGCAAGAAAAGTTAACGATCAACTTTAAATCTGACATTGATGGAGCTTTATAGTGCGATGAAATTTTAGGTCTCCAGCACTATCTCGTAGACCATCAGGCAACACCTATTGAAACATTAAATTTTATCAAAAAGTACAATCTTCAAGAGTTATACCCCAACACCTGGATTTCGCTGCGTATTCTGTTAACAATACCAGTGACTGTTCCAAGTGGCGAACGTAGTTTTTCTAAACTAAAACTGATAAAAACGTACTTGCGGTCTACAATGTGTCAAACAAGATTAACTAGTTTAGCTTCGCTGTCAATTGAAAATCAAGTTGCAGAAAACCTAGATTTTGCCAGTCTTATAAGAGAGTTTGCTGACAAAAAAGCTAGAAAAGTAAGGTTTTAGTTTTATTGTTTTAATTTTTGATTTTCATTTAAAGTTTCATGACTAAATGAAATTGTTTAGGGAATAAATGTACAAAATGTTATTATTAATAATAATAAATACATTTTTGTAGTATTATATTATTTCAGTAAAAAATATGGTACAAAATTCAAAATATTTTTTGAAAATTATAATAAAAGGGCGCCAGACGCATTACTCGCCCGGGGCGCCTAGATGGTTAAGGCCGGCCTTCATGTAGTCAATGGCTATTGCAAGAACTTCTTCATTGTTTTTGCACAGATCTTTAATTTTCTGACTTTTTTTTTAAAAAAATTGTCTCAAGTCTTGTGGGCAACATGTTGAACTGCTGCTATCCGTTTGGCATTTCCATTGAAATGGTGGCTTTTAATCTTTTGATTTAGCTCCTCATATTGTAAACAAACATCAATTTTTGGTACACTGAAAGACAGTAAGTATAATGTGACGTACTTTGACGCATTCTAAGGTACATTTTTGTTATATAAATCATAATGCTAGATTAATTTCCATAAAGCTTGGGCGACCACATATATATATTTTTGATGATTTCCTTAGAGTACCGAAGATTCCACGTGAATATTCAATGTATCTTGGGGCCACGAATATTAAACATTTGTTGAGCAGTGTAGGCTTAAGAGAATCGTGGCCTTCCCAAGAGACATTCACTGGTACATCCAATAACCACGACGACAGGATTTCACCCACTAACAAAGCACGGGAATAAAGGGTTTTGCTGGACAACACTTCCTGTCTCCTTGGGATGGGCAGTCAACAAGAGGTCGCTCACCTAACAGGGAATGCCTGTCACGCGAGCACGGGGGTTGTCCCCGAACTTGGCCGAATTTCCGGTCTCTGTGATACACACGCAGAGCGAATAAAATATTGCGGGTATCACGTGACAGCAGGTGGCCAACCTTAAGATCCAATCCCAGTGAGCATATAACTTAAAATCCTGTGAATTTTCTGTTAAATGTGATCTTCGAGACTACAATGGCGGGGCTAAAGTTTTCCTCGGAGGTGGAAGAGCGACGAGCTTCATTCTGCTACGGGACGCAGTTCTTGACATAGATTCTGCCGCGGGGCGCCGTGCCCGACTTAGATTCTATGCTGCTGCGGGACGATGTTCCCCACATAGATTCTGGTGTGGACCGCGGTGCCTAGCTGCTTATTCAAGGTAGCGGAATGTGAGACAAGTCTCATATACCATGGGTCACCTCCAAACATCGAAGACTTCAGATGCTGAACTAAAAAAGGTAAAATACTACGACAGAGCCATCTGATTGTTCATTCTGTGAAACTGGATCCTTAAACTTCCTTGAGAGGATAGATCCATGTTCTAACTTTGAAGCTGAAAACCCCTTAACTAGTGGCATAATTTCCCAGATCTAGTTATTTTCGAATGGCATGTTCATTCGTGGTGCCCTAATTTATTAAAACGTAAAGTCACAGTATTATGATAGCTATGTCTGAGGTCATCATAACTTGTACTTAATTCTGAGATGGATTTAAAAGTAAATTACAATTGTTTGCTTGCGACTAATTGTACCTCTGAGCATTGCTTTGTGATTTTGCCTTCTTCTGTTAATATTAACGGTAAATTCACTCAGACTTGTAATCGCCAATGATACTAAAATTAATGTCATATTGTGACAGTTTTACTGTATTCCAAATAACATAGAGATTCTCGCAAAATCCATATTTTCACTCCTTCATAAAATCAAAATCCCCTTTATTAATAAAAAATTTATAAATGACTAGCATTTGCCCGCTGCTTCAAGCGCGCGTGCCTTGGCAGGTGCAGAAATTATTTACCGATTTTATTCTCTTATCATACATTAACGTGGAAAGGCATGAACTGTTAATGTATTCTTAATAGTTTCGTTTGTTTCGGTTAATACGTTAGGTACGGTTTTCATACTGATGTCAGAGAGCTGTTTTATTCATATTTTAACGTGATGCAATTGATTCAATAGTAGAAAAGGTTCCTGAAAAAATTAACAGTAGTAATTCCTGGTTGTAATTATTGTGTGAAGTATAAACATTTATTGTTTAGAAAGGCTTTCACGGTTCAAACGACATTCTTTCTTCTGTGCGCTTTCAGAAGCTATGGATTTAGCGTATAGAACCCGGTTATAGGTCAATCGCTTTTCTCGGTGCAGGTTACTTTCATTTGCTCTAGCTATTTCGTCTCGTTCTCTTTGACGTTGCAGACGATGTTGTCGGTCTATTTCACTCTCATTTAGCCGATTTAGGCGACATCTTTAAAGCTGCAGAGGTTGACCCCGACAGATTAGATCTCTTTCGCAAGGGCATATCATAAACTTTTATACTTACCCAACTCACAGCACTAACAATTAAAACGTTTTCACAGCTGCAATTATCACTATGCGTGAACTTTGGATGCGAGTATATAGATGAGCATAAACTTGGTTACAATATAGAATATCTGTGGTAGTAATAAATAATATTATTTCTGAAAGCAATATTTAACTCAGCTAAAACATAATATTTTTAAATGCTGATGTGGAGGATTCCACGTTAACCGTGGTACCGAAAATTTAAATGGATATATAACAGTTGTAACGCTAAGAAAGCCGATATTATAATCGTTATGTGTAAATTTTTTTTGGCGATTTTATGTGTAAACTTTGCCTGGGATTATATAGCTAGGTATAAGATTTGTTAAGGATGTATCTGTGAATATAATGAAAAATATTGTTTCCATGATACTTAACTAAAAAAAGTTTATTTTTAAATGTGGATACCGAGGATTGCAACATAAACGCGGTGCCATAATCTACGACTTAGTCCTCTTGGAAGTGTGCTGAAATATAAAAATTCGTTACCAATAATCACAGCATCTCAATTTTTCTGATTTATTTATTTTTTGTTGTTTTTTATTTTTTGTTGTTTGGATATTGGTTTTATTTTATGTTGATACACCATCAATTATTCCTGCTTTAAAATAGAAATTTACGTGAATTGGAGCAATTCTTGATTTCAAATCGTCGTATCATTACTGTAATTATTTCAGTCAGATATAATTAATCCAAAAATGTCGAGATGTGATCATGGTACAGTTTATGTAGTAACGTGCATGTAACTGAAACAATTATTTCTGAGTGGCAACATTATCGCAAGTTGTGAATCGCTTGAAATGCAACCTGACAGCTGATATGATGCTTTGTTATAGGCCTAAGAGACGATGCCTGCAGCTTTATAATCTACGCGGTGTAGCATTAGGATATGAAACATTTTTAATTTAAGTTTCTTTCAATATAGCCGTATTTTCTATGTAATTATTTCAGTCGCATGTAAGTACCTGGCGAAACAACAGCCTGGACCAGATGACAATTGACTCGTTTTGTTTAGCATCAGGCATAACGGGTTTAGTTTTAAAATTTACGCGGTGTAGAATAGAATTTTAGGATGCCTAGTTATATTTGAAATAAAAATTCGTTACCAATAATCACAGCATCTCAATTTTTTCTGATTTATTTATTTTTTGCTGTTTGGATATTGGTTTTTATTTTATGTTGATACACCATCAATTATTCCTGCTTTAAAATAGAAATTTACGTGAATTGGAGTTAATCTTGGTTTCAAATCGTCGTATCATTATTGTCATTATTTCAGTCAGATATAATTAATTCAAAAATGTCAAAATGGATCACGGTACAGTATATGTACTAATGTGCATGTAACTCAAGCAATTATTTCTGAGTGGCAAAATTATCGCAAGTTGTAAATCGATTGAAATGCAACCTGGACAATGATGACAGCTGATATGCTTTGTTATAGGCCAAAGGGACGATGCTTTTAGCTTTATAATTTACACGGTATAGCATTAGGATAAGAAAATTTTTTTATTTGAGTTTCTTTCAATATATCCGTATTTTCTATGTAATTATTTGAGTCGAATGTACTTGAATTTTCGGATGCCTAGTTATATTTGCACGTTATAGCCACGAGACAATTAATCGAATAAAGTACTTCCATATATGTGCAATTCCGCATAAGTCATTATAAAAGAAGTATGTTTTATTACTTGCTGATATATATAATAGCTGTTTTTCAGACATCACTCTTCGAGAAAAAACTGAATTTCGTATTAAGTATTGGCTTATTGTGGCTGTATTGTACAGCGTTCACGTAGCAATTTTGTTCCAGAGACAAACTGTATAACAGTCTACCAGAGACAATACATGTCTTCAATTTTAGTAATATAACTTTTTCGTAATTCAACAGACCTGTTACGATTCAAGTAAATGCTGATCATACTTGATTCAAGTATTCTTTTTATTTTGAATACTGCGGTCCAGATGAAAAAAAAAAAAAAAAAAAAAAAAAGGAAATCCTAAATTTTGTCAGGTCTCTTTATGAAAGGAGTGACCGTCTGAATGTGTATAATTATCTGTGGTCTACAGTTTCACATTTCTGAAGTTTTTTACTGACTTGTTTCTTCCCATGGTACATATTAGTCGTTAACTACTTCTGCAGATGTTGATCAGCAACATTAGCTTTAAAAATTTGGAAACACCATGCAAATTGATGCGGTAGTTTTTGCGTTATTAGAGATCAAGCCTCACTACAAACGCAGCTTGCTTACAGATTTATAATAGTATAGATAACCATAACATATTCCCACGCAGGGGACTCCGACTACAACAGACTGTAGTTTTCTTTGAAATATTTCCGTTAGTAATAGTAATTTACTTTCACTTAGGATGTAAATATTCATTTCTGATACCTTTCCTTCTTTTACATGAAATATTAATCCCGAAATTTATACTTTCTGTGTCACCCGTCTTCGACGTTTATGCCCCATGAAACAGTAACAGAAAGTACTAGCTACACAAGTAGTTAGACAAGGCCATATGTCCGGAGATATGGATGGCCTTCTCGAAATACACAAAGACAATGGTACCCAGTTTTAATGCATATAGGAGTCTCGGAAAAAACAGCTCCTTCACAGCAAACGTGCAGCTCCACTAAGAGAAGTTATTTCTTTAATAAAACTTTATTTCTTCTATTCGAATAACAACAATATGAATTCTTGCAATTTATTAAGTAGCATTCAATAGATAAGGATCCATAAATACAAGGTCCTTTGCCCGCAGCAACAGCTTATCAACTCGAACGCACACACCTATTACCTCGCTCGCTCTCGGTTTGTTACTTGCGTCATTTTAAGCCTTTTGTAATTTCTCCATGAAACTCATTATGTTACACATTTTAGGGTAATTCTGAAGATCATAGAAGCTTAGCAGTCATAATGTAATACTGGATGTAGCGTAAATTATTATTTATTTTTTTGGTATGCCTTCTTTTCCAAGAATTCTGTCATTTTTGATGATAATCTGGTTTGTATAAAACCACCATACAATTTCCTTTGTTTGCTGGAAGAATTACACTATTACCATATTTCTCCAACTCTCATAGTATCTGTAAGTTCCATTTCGATAGAGCGGTCCCTGGAAGTATATGACTTGTCTTAAGTATGGCCTTCCCAACCTCATATGCAGGCAATGTGTTAGCAACTTCTAGACCGCTCCTTATCTTCCTGTAAGGTACTCTTATAGGTACAGGTGCGATATTCAGGTTCCTCGAAAGAACAATGGTCAATAATTTCAATAAAAGAAATAAAAATACACCATAGTGCCGTTAATCAGAACCCCGGTAATCCGAACGTTCGGTTAATCCGAACATGGCAAAAAATTAGTCAGTTCATGAAAATAGTTCATACTATATTTAATTGCGCGGTAAACTGCTGTAGATCCACACAATTTTAATTTACACAGTACAGTACACACGTATTAGAAAAATTAGCAAGAAAAGATTAAGTATAGACAATGCAAACTATCAATCTTACGATATAGCTACAATGCTTACAAGCGCCCATTTTATTCTTACTTTGTAGAAGACAAAAACTCAGGCATTGTTTTTTGGCGTAATGAAGACAGTCTGTTATTGACGCAAAGTTGCGCCATCGTCTCATAAACATTAAATCAGCAGGTATTGCAAGTGTCCTGTTGTTCCAAATAGTGTAGCGCGAGATCAAGGGCTACTGCCGCGTCACTATGTGGCACAAGCACTCCTTTGTCACATGCCGCCTCACTGTGACTTCCGTCACAACGGTCCACTTATACCTGGTCTTGAGTCACAGTAGCCACTAAATCAACATCAGTCAGGTTCTCCAATCTTGCATCATCGGCTGCCATCCATTCATCTACGTCTGCTTCACAGGCTTCTTAACATCCAGGAATATTCTGTACCATTTGTAGGAGATTTTCCTGTTAATTTCGACTGGGGTGTCCTGAAATTCAAGAGAAGTACAGTTTTCTCCAAGAATTTCTAAGATTGTTTTCTGAAATATTCTGCCATGCCTCAGCGGCCCAATAAACAACATTCTTCGCATTGGTTTTTTTTTTTATTTTGTCAACTAACGGAATGTTATCATCTTGGATCAGCATTCTTAAAAATTGTTTTCTGTAAATCAGTTTTAACGTTTGCAGAACGCCCGGGTCCATCGGCTGTAGAAGTGGTGTAACATTCGGCGGCAAAACTTCGCCACAATTTCTCCATCACATAATTCCTCAGTTCTGGGGCGAGACGGCGCGTTATCAATCAAAAGGATAGCACGGGGAGGCAAATGATTTTCCTGAGAAAACCGTCGGACAGAGGGAACAAACTGGTCGTGAAACCATTCTTTGAACAGCTTACCATCCATCAATGCTTTTTTCTGGTTGCGATAATATACTGGCAGGGACTTCATGTTGCAGTTTTTAAAAGCTCTGAGGCTAACAGATTTTCAGATCATCATTAAAGGCAGCTTGTGATTACCAGTAACGTTGTTGCACGCTGATAAAATCACACGATCTTTGCTCGTTTTGAGGCCAGGAGCTTGGACTTCTGCTTTCGATGCCAGGATTTTTGTTGGCAATGCCCTAAAATTAAGGCCCGTCTCGTCAGCACTATAAATTTGTTAGGGAGAATAATTTCCCTCTCTTATCAATTTATCAAACACACCCAAGTATTCCATCAATGCATCATAGTAATAGGAAAGTAATTGTAAGCTGACGAATATAATGACGTTATTTAAATTTGTCCAACCAACCAGTACTCGCACTAAAAGAATCATCACCATTCGTTAACTTGTTTAGGTAAGCAGCCTTTTTCTCAATCTTTGGGAGCCGGCTGATAGTGCACTGACTTCGAACGGTTCAAACGTCTCAACAACAAAGGGAGGAAGTGAGAGTCAGCCATTTCCCCCCACTTGTACCCAATTGTTACCATGGTGTACTACTTATATGCTTGGTATACTTCATTCTAGAAACTGGTCACTTTAATTCCGGCTAATCCGAACAAATCGATTATCCGAACAAGGCCCGGTTCCAATTAGTTCGGATTAGCGGGACTGATGTAACTCTTAAAAAACACAAAAGTCATTGTCATTAGTACAAAATGGAGATATTTAATTATTGTGTAACATACCTGTTTAATAAACTTCATAAAGTATAAAACAGTATGCAGATAATAAAGCTTTATTTAATTAAAAACTATGGGATTATCTTGTTGGCAACTCTTACTATTCCATTCCAGAATTTGTACAAATATTTGATTGCATCTAATATGACTTTTGTAAACTTTAGTACTAAAAATTAACGTTCATTTTTATTTTATTTTTGCTTTTACCA
The DNA here is from genome assembly GCA_031002005.1 of Vandiemenella viatica. Lineage (NCBI taxonomy): Eukaryota > Metazoa > Arthropoda > Insecta > Orthoptera > Morabidae > Vandiemenella > Vandiemenella viatica. The sequence goes on from JARYHS010011408.1 coordinate 194,136,465, forward strand.
CATATAAAAATTTGTTCACTATTATATATATATATATGAAATGTTTCACATCACAGAGACCTTGACGACCCTTCGCGGTAGAACCTGTGCCTCCAAGGAATATTTCACAAACCATCATTAAAATTTGGCTCTCACCAAATGCTATAACAAGAAGTCGTATACAGTGTCCACCCCGGCATCAACAGACAAGGTGGATGCAAAGCGGAGACGTTATGAATGCAGCACTTTACCTATATAACGCAGTGTTTGCCTCTAATAAAATGTATGCGTTCCCTTCCCAAGGCGAAGTTGATTCGTTGCAGATCCTTGAGACTACAACCAAAGTAATCGACTGGGAAGCAAAACACAAGGTCACTTGGTTAACAGGTATACAGATTAGCCACCAAGCGTAGTGTGGGGAACGGCATTTAATTTTTTAAAAGCAGCGTGACGAGAAGGTTCAAGAATAGGGTCAATTTCAGCAAAGGAAGGCTCACGGCTTAATGGTAGCGGTGTTGGCGTGCAGTTTAATTCGGTTGGCTGAGAATGAGGGAGAAGAATAAGATCGTCGAAACTCCCCAACATTATAGACACAGCTGGAAGTTCCAGAAATATTCATTAATGTAGAACGCCATGAAACCCTTCGGTGTTCACTCTGCAAATTTTAGAGGAACGGGAATATTTTGTATGAGCGAAAATCAAGTCATCAGAAACCTGTTTGAACAAATGATAGCAATTTGTGATCTTTACGAAGATCATTTTTACTTCTAATCCTATAATTGTGAATTTTATTATTTGTTTCAAACAGAGTAAAACTGGTGACTATAAAGGACATTAATATACTGGGCACTAATTTCATGAACAGCTAATTGCATGAAATTGTGCAGCTAATCCAACACACAATTCTTATTACTCGTTTTTGGATTCTGAATACTTTGTCTCTGTGGGTAGAATTGTCCCAGAATATTATTGCACATAACATTAAGGAATGAAAATAAACTAGTTTCCTCAGAACGGAGATCATCAATTGTCGAAATTGTACAAACTGAAATGAGGTTTTAATATGCTTTGGAAGACCTAGCAAATGTCAGCTCTATTTTAGAGAGAAAAACGTTGGCATCTCATCCTTTTTAATTAAGTTATGTCAATAAACAATACTTTTAACTGGCCCATATACATTTAAAAAACCTGTTTTCAATATACAAATCCATAGCTTTCAATAATGATTAAACGAATTGGATTCCTTTAACTCATTAAATTTAGATTTTTAAATTTGCGAACTGGCTATGTAAAACAATGTTAAACTTTTATATATGAGCATTTGAAGGTCATATTATCAAAGGATGTCTTCTGATAGCACAGTGGTTAAGGCGCTTGCTTTCAAAAGTTCGTGGTCCGGGCTCGCATTCTAATTCCGGCGGGACCAGGAATTTTTAAGAGTTGTTTTTGATCACATGAACTACGGCAGGACGTTCCGTGATTTCGATTCCACTTTAAACTTTAGATCACCTAGGAAATGAACAGGCCGTCCTACCTCTGACACAATGTCTTAGTATGCCTCCTACGGGAAAATCCAACTAATATTCGGGTTTTGGACTAACTGAGTTTTTACATTGCAGGAAACGATTTTCTAAATACCTCTGAAATACAAAAATAATGTTGCGAAAATTTGTTTTATTTATTTACTTATTTGGCTTTTGGTCTGAAACTATTTAACCATTCAACTATTGTCATGTGTTTGTTCTTGTATTCTTGCAGCGTGTTGGGTGCTTCAAATCTTCATTTCGGTGTCTTGAAGGTAGCGGATGATTGCTTTATAGACCTGAACATTTTTTTGATTGTAAAATGGTAGTAACGTTAGCTGGAAATTTGACAGAAAGCTGTTCTAGACGCCTGTAGAATCGCTTGCGTTGTAGTTGGTGCCGCGAGGAGGAGAGCATGATGTGGATGAGGTCGGAGATCTCTTGATCGAAGGTGCATATCGGTGATTCTAGTATACGGAGGCGGCATAAATGTGTTGATAGCAACCGTGTCCTAGTCGCATCCTAATAATGGTTGTTATGTGTCGTTTAGTAATGATATTTTAGTTGGGACTTTATCTTTGTACAAAGATAATACGTGTTTATTTGCGATGATTATGTTACTCTGTTATCTTTGTTAAAGCTCTTGTAAACTCCTGATAAACTATAAACTTTTTGGTTGTGAGTGACAAGAACGTTGTCTGGCAAAAACGGTGTGCCGTGGGGTTGGTTATACGTTTTTGGGAGTTAAACATAGCCTTAATCATTTTAGAATTTTCGTTGTTTGCTCAAAATATTTTGTTATATCACGTCATTTTTATTGATACCAGCTTTGGGACGCTGGGTATTGCTTAGGTAAACAAATTCTGATTCATGTGTAATACATTATCTAGCTTTGGTGGAGGAAAGAGATTATCTGATATTAGATACAAATTTATTGCGATTTGCTTAGTAGATGGTTTTTAGATGCTTTTTCTGCTTTATTAATATAATATCTTACATGAACGTTAAATAACCGGTCCCCAGTTTGACATAATATATAGGCAAACCGAGCCTTAGTTTGTTAAAATTAGCAAGTAGCAAAAAGTTTGTCCTCTTCTTTTATATAAAAAATAAATAAAGTAATACTAGTGAAGCTAAGAAAAGTTTAAAAGATAAAAACTGTTCTATATGCTCTACTACAAAATTTAATTTCCTTTGGATTGTGAATCAACATTTCGCTGTAAACATTTTACTCTATAGGCCTACCCTTCAGTTTGAAAAGTTGGCATAAATTATAAGATCACCTCTTGTTCTTTTTTGTTAATGTGATTATCCTTAATCTCATTTAGAAATTCAGTGAACAGGTTCATTTTAAAAGATATGTTTATTTGAAAACCTGAATGCTATAAAGCTGGTTTATCAATAAATTGGAGGTAAATAATAAACGTTTAAGAATGGTCCTGTTAAAGCATCTTTACGCAGCACGAATGGGTAATTTTTACAGTGTTCTTGTCATTACTTTGTTTTGTCTGAAGCTTTGATGACCAAATTTTAATGTCCTACATGAATTATCCAACACTTGTTGATATAAATGCTAAGGCGTTCCTTTATTATTATTGTTTGGTAGTATTTGTTTCATTAACAATTTTGTTTAATTCTGTCTATTCAGTTGGCAAAGTGCTAACATAACAGAATTAATAGTATTAATTATGAACTAATTTTGGCAAAGGCTGTCAGGTCATATTTTCCTGTGTACAAAAGATGTTTCCCAAAGATGATATCCCTGTCCAGGAAGAACAACATAACTGCAAAATTTGAAATTTTGTGTCTAGTGCACACTAAGTGTAAAATGACCATTCATTATGCTTTGGTTTTTGTCCTCCTATAAAATTACACATTTTGCAGTTCAGTCATTGTTCTACTGGAACAACAATATAATAAATTTATAAAATATGAAATTAGGAATTTTACAATATTTCACCTAACAACGTAACTTATGTTGTAGGTGTTACATATGGCAAAATGAATTATGGTCAAATATCCAGAGTTACATCATGATTTAGCTAAAGAGGAACCAGGGGAAGTGATTTCTTTAAAAGCAAAAACTGCGGACTGTATTGAAATAGCTCTTTAAAAAGTAAACTGACATTTATTGAATAAATGAAAATTGTTTTATAGAGTGTGGTGGTTGAGCGGTAACGTTCTGGCCTCTCATTTGGGAGGACACAGGTTCGATTGTCCATCCAGGCATCCCAGTTTGGGTTTTCCATGGTTTCACCAAATTACTCCAGGTGAATGCTGGGATGCTTCCTTTAAAAAGCCAATGGCTGAATTCCTTCTTGTTCCTAGTCCCCAAACCCCTCCCACCTCTTAATGACCTCGACCTCAACAAGGTGTAAAGCCATATGTGGGGAAAAAAAATTGTTTTTGGCACATTTCTCTAAAATGTCTGGAGCTAAAAATCGCAGGGGAAATGTTACTAAGTTGTATAAAAATTTAAGCTCAAACTAGTAAACAATTTTGCTTTATGACTTATTTGCATTCTAAAATTGTTACCCCTTCCCCCATGTAAGTAAAGAGTGTAAAAGAAATTTTATATATCTTATATAATTTGAGAGTTAAATTCCTCCCCATCTACTTTTGTGATTTACAAATTTTAATTTTAAATACTTTTAGCATTTTTGGTAAATTATTAATCATTTCACTTGGTTATTTTTCCAATCCCTGACACCTTTACACACAATAGAAAAATTTTCCATTCCCTTATGCATGAAATTGAGCGCCAGCTTCTGTTTGTGGTCATCTTTCCCCTTCCATGCACTATTCCTAATACTTTGACCAATATTCTTCCAAACCCCATCACCAACATATGCATTGTACATTCCCAGTACTCTCTTCACCCTCCTCCTGTCCTCCTATTACTCCCAAACCAGCTCCTTTATCATATCAGATACTGACTGGGTCCTGCGGTTAATTTCCCAAACAAATTTAGCTGCTCTTCTTTGCACACCCTCCAACTTCTGTATTTGATACCCAAAATGTTGGTCCCAAAGTACACCACCATATTCAACCAATGATCTGGCCAAATATTTGAAACCCAATTACCGAACTCCTCTCATCACCCTCTCCAGTAAATGTAGAACTTTGTAATCTTTTCCTACCCCTTGTCCAATGTGCTCTGCCCATGTGAGTTAGTATCAAACGTTATGCAAAGAAAATTACATTTCAAGCCTTCAACAAGCAATTCTGACCCCACTCAATAATCATAATTAATCTTAACTTAATCTGTGTACCTATTAAGCTGACTCTTCTTGGAATTTATACTCATTCTGTGCTGACTTACTCATTAAGATATTCCATCCAGCTCACCCTGCAGGTGTTAAGTCTTCTCATGTTTGGATCCTCTAATATACCATTATATCATTTACAAACAACCTGAGTGTAACCCATCAACACATTCATTCATTAGAATAATGAACAGCAATGGTTCCAATACACTACCCTGCAACACTCCCATATTTACTTCCATCTCTGTTTGAATATGTATTTCCTACTCTAACACTTCATTTTCTGGCTTTTAAGAATTACTCAGCAAGTATCTTTTTCATTCAATCCAATAGTTTTCAGTATATTTAAAACCATTTTATGGCTCACTCTGTCAAATGCCTTGGAGAAATCTGCTGTTACACTATCAAGTTGGCCTCCCGTGTCTGATTTGTTTGCCAAATGAAGGTGAAGTTCAACCACCTCATTAGAACAGCATTACAAAAGCAGGACTGCTGCTGCCCACCTGTGCTGCCACACTACTAGCATTGGTTGACTATACTACTTGTAAAATGTTATACCAATTTATGATAAATATTGGCTTGGACTTATAAACTTTATATAAGTACCTTCATTTGTAAAGTCTATTAATAAAACCTCATTGTAGATTAATTATTTTCAGCAAACCTGAACACTTGATCTTAAACTACAAAGATATATACACACACACAAAAAAAAGAGTTATTGCTAATGATCAGTGAGAAGTTAAATTGATGTTAGCGAAGAATTATGGATAGAAATTTGCACTGATTCTTGTAAGCTAAGGAATTTAAAGACTTGTAGACAGTAATGAGTTCACTTGTGGCTGGTGGATGAACGATAACACTCAGGCTGTCATTCAGGGAAACATAGTTTCTAATCCCTGGCGGTCTATCCGGCTTTCTGTTTTCCACGATTTCCTGAAATCGCACAAAGCAAATGCTGGGATTGTTGCTTCAAAAGGCCATGGCTAAATTCCTTCCCATTACTTCTCAGCTTCTAATGACCTTGCTGTTGACAATGCATAAAGCCATAAGGGAGCATACATTATGTAAGCTCAATGTAGAGAAAATGGGGGGAAAGGACGTTTCTGGGAAAAGCTTATGTCACCATTTTACATAAATTTTTTTCTCTTATTTCATAGATAAAATGTAGTATATATAATACATCAGTATTAACGCTTAGGTATTTAGTGGCAAAAAGCAAAATTCATGAACATATCAATAAATTCAATTATTTAAAAAATAAAAATCATAATGTAAATCTCACTTGAGGAGGAGGGGTTCTCACCACATCTTACCTAATATAAACAAGGGGGAAGGAGGGGTCCAAATTTATGAAAAAACACCACACATAATTACACCCGCCCCCCCCCCTCCCCCAGGAAAAATGTACCATATTTTATGGACTAAAAGGTGCACCTTAATTTTTAAGCATTTTTCTAATAACAATTTTATTATTAGATTGCAAAGTCAGACTAAAAAGAAATTCTTGGTGTATAAAACTGAACTGACCTTTAAAATCCCTGAAAATAGTCATCTGAACTTTCTTCATCTCCTTCTTCCCCTTTGTCATCATTGTCCTCTTCATATGTAAGATGGTCTTCACTGCCAGCAAGAATGTTACTTATACCGCACTTCTTGAATGATTTAACAATATAATCTTCTCTCACTCTAGACCACGACTGTTTTATCCACTGACACCCTTGTATGATTATAGGTCATTTTAAAGCTCCCTTCGGCGTGAATTCACTTTGGGTTTCATCCATCATCCATTTGTTGCATTCCTCTCTCATATAAACTTTAAATGGTTTATTTATAGAGACATAAATAGGTTGCAATTGTGAAGTAAATCCTCCTAGAATAACAGCAAGCTCTGTATTTTCCTGTATCAATTTCTCTTTCACAGAAATTTTCTAATGGCTACTAAACTAATCCAGCACAAGAAGAAAACTTGTCTTCAATAAAATACCTTTCCTTTTCTCCCACACTCTGTTAATCCATAATTTCATACCTGCCTCGTCCATACAACCTTTTTCATGTACGTGAACAACACTACCTGGCAGTAGTATTTTAGATGGTTATGGCAATGTTTTGCACTTGAAAATGATCATTCGATTTAGTTTAATAACTTCAGCACAGCATGAAAGAACAACAGTGCATTTTTTTCACGTCCACTTGTTTTTATAGTTACAGTTTTAGCACCTTTCATGGCAATAGTTCTGGAAACTCAGCTAACAAAATGTTATTGGAGTTTCACCCATATCTGCTATTTGGCTTAGTTCCGCACTGGTTTTCTTTTGAAATTGTTGAATAATAAAGCAATGGATAGATAATATTTTATCTTCATTCTCTTGTGGTATTTTCTGAGATATTTTAGTTTTGGTTCGCATGATAAGTCCATAATGCTTTTAAACCTGTAGCACCAACCAACTCCACCCTTAAAGTCTGTTAAGTTCCACTGTAGTGCTAGCTTATGGGCCTGTATTTGAATAATTTTTCTTTTAATTCCAATGCTATTTTGACATTGTCCTTGAATCTTTTCAATACGTCATCTTCTAGTTTTGGCCGTTTTGCATTCAGTCCTCTATTTGCACATTTAGTCTTGCTCATTATTTTTCAGCTCTTCTTTACTAGCCTGCAAATCGCAAATGGTTTTTTCCTGTTGGCGGAGGTCCAAAATGCTGCTCAGCAGCTCTGTTTCCATGTTCTTCTGCATTTGCTACTACTTTCAATTTGTAGCCCTCATCATATGAATACCTTTTATTATTATTTTCCATTGCGAAACCAGGCACTAACAAAAATATTGTACTTTTACCAATAACACAAATCACTTTCGATTTAAGATCACTGGCAGCGTAGACTGCAATGACGCATCATAGGCTAGACAATGTTCTGGGTTTGTCGTGGCGGGACGAGAGTGAGGCAGTGTTAGCATGCTTGTGAATCCCTGCAGCTCATATTCATCGCATTGGTTCACTGCTTCTGCCAGTTGAATCCAATGTTACCAGATAGAGAAAAGTTTTACGTGGCATCAAATATAGGGCCATTTTTAAGACTGGCAGTAATTTTAAATCAAACACTGGACATTTTTATATTAATTTTGAGTATAAGATGCACCTGAATTTTGTATGTAATTTTTTGAAGAAAAAGTGTGTCGTATAGTCTGTAAAATACGGTAGCTGATTAAGCCATGTGCTGAAATTTTGTAGAGATATTTTTGCAGATCTAATTCATGGGTACTTGATTAATGTATTGGTTACAAGGACTCATTAAGTAGTTATTAAGCATAATACTAATTGTGTATGTTGTGTCTTCACAGCTTTCTACAGAATGGCTAGTCAGATTCCAAGTGCAGTGGTTATTTGTGGACCTTCAGGCTCTGGAAAATCTACCCTGCTAAAGAAATTGTTCGAAGAATTCCCAGATAAATTTGGTTTTCTGTCTCGCACACTACACGTAATCCTAGAAAAGGTGAGGTCCATAAGGAGCATTATCACTTCACAACCAAAGATGAAATGCAGGCAGCTATTGAAAGAGGTGACTTCCTTGAATCAGCAGAATACAACAATAATTTATATGGAACAAGGTGAATCTCACTTTTGTTGTTAAATGTTATTATTTTTTTCCTTTTAACTGATTCATATTTCCATTCTTTCCTGTAATAATTTACATCATTTTGTAATATTTTCTCTGGTGTGTTATTTTGGAGAAATTGAAAAATGGTTGTTAAAAGTGTTCTAGAACTTAGTGCACTCTGTATCTTTCATTCAGTTTAATAAGTGGTGTAGAAACTCAATAGCCACAGTTTAGTGTATAGATTGAGATTTTGGCAAATTGTGTGAAAAATCTTGTGCAATTTTCATTCAATGGTTGGGATGAGAAATTTGACTAGAACATAATTCCATAGGAACTGAAATCTTGTTTCTTACCTCAAAATTACTACTCTTCCTGTTAGTTTTTATTTTTGCTTACTTCAAATACTGTACATTTGTGTTACGTTTCTGATTAGTGCATGCTGACAAGAATATTCTGACATACAATTTGTTGCCATTGTTGAGTAATAATGAGAACATATTGGCATGCTAGGCCAGAAATATACACCGTGCTCAAATAACAACCATTAGATACTGTTTGATGCCATTTTTTCTTTACAAAGAAGTTTTTTTTTTAAAAAAACTTATTTATATATCTAAATCATTAAATAATAATGGGAAAATTGATATCTTGGTCAACATTCATTCGTTAACACACATATCAGAAACCAAATTACTGATTGACATAGTTTATTTCAATATTCTTATTTAATTTCGGGCTAAATGAAGTTTTTATTATTATAATTATTCCATATATGTATATCTTCTGATAACAACATAGTGGCCAAAGAAACAGAAAAATACCTCTTTAGTACAAGTATCTGACAATCAAATATAGGTCATTTTCCCTGTTTTAATTCGTTTTTTTGTTTAGCCATATCTAAAATTTTTACTTGAAAATTCTACGGAAGGTAGGAAAGTGATCAAATAATTATGTTTTCCAAGATATTGCGTTTATAGTGATAGTGTACCTATTGCAAATAGTTCTGTAGATACAGGAGTTGTCCTGATCATTCCTTGTAAGGAAATGGCTATGAATTGACAGAAGAACATAAAAAAATGCCTTGGAGAGAAGGGAAATAATGTTTCTTTATAACACCAAACCATTGAACTGGCAATGTGGTGCTTGAGCTTCATTCTAATCAGAAGCTCCATAATACTGAGTTACTAAACATGTAAAACATCAAACTTTTAATAAATTACATCAATTTACATTTACCTATGTAATGCTTTTGGGTCCAATAAATCTGGAGTATTAAATTCACTTATCACTTTGGAATGCAACGCTGTTGGGAGGACTCGGATGCCATGGCTTCAAAATAGTAATGACTGGACAGGAATCCTTGCCGTGTGAAAGTAGTTTGTCTGGGAGACTCATTTTTAAAAGTGTTCGCTGATGTCAGATTAATGGAATAAACTGATATCACACTAAGAGAAGGGTAGCTTCTACCTTGGAAATTGATAGCAGGTGACCCAAAAGGATATCACAAAACATCTTTCATCTAACAAAATATTTTTGTTATAATAACAATGAGCAGGAAAAAGCTTTAAGGCAATAAAATTAAGGAAGGATAGGGAAATATGACCCAGCACTTACCACAGATGAAGGCGGCTGGGACGACGAACAAAAAACAAACACAAGAGAAGTGCAATATTTCGGCCTACAGCAGCCTTAAACGTGCAGAAGGTGAAGCCCCAGGCGGCGTCACATGTGTACACATAGACAGCCGACAGTCGGCTGTCTATGTGTACACATGTGACGCCGCCTGGGGCTTCACCTTCTGCACGTTTAAGGCTGCTGTAGGCCGAAATATTGCACTTCTCTTGTGTTTGTTTTTTTGTTCGTCGTCCCAGCCGCCTTCATCTGTGGTAAGTGCTGGGTCATATTTCCCTATCCTTCCTTAAAAATATTTTTGTTCCATTAATACCACAGCAGCTGATTTGGATAGCTTGCCTCCGAAACAGAACTATATCATTATGTCCCCACCAGGTTAATCCACATTTTGCCTTTCAGTTTGACATTATTCATGCCACAAATGTTTGCCAGTTATTGGGAATTCTTCATTAGTTGTGTAACCCATTGTCATATGGTTAACCAAGCAAACTGACACAACGCAGGGGACATCCGTTAATTATGTGAGGGGATTTTTTCCTCTTAAATTTGGACCACCCTCTCCCTTGATGAGCTTTGATAAGATGTGATGGGTCTCCCCCCCCCCCCTCCCTATCATGTTAGATTTACCGTATTCTTTTAATTTTTAAACAATTAAATTTATTTGAAATGTTTAATACTGAATACTTAAATGTTAATACCGATGTCATCTATATACTACATTTTTTCTGTAAAATAAGAGGGAAAAATAATATAGAAAGTTGATGTGAAATTTTTATTAACCCCTCCTCCCTTTAAATGAGATTTGGTGAGATTTTGCCGGACCCTCTCGCCGTATTTGACATCACATAATTAATGGACTTCCCCTTACTCTAAAGATGGGTTCAGCTATCTCAGCTTATTGTCGGCTGCAGCTGAAAGATTACTAGTCAACATCTGTAAACATTTGGCTTGGGAAAAGAGCCTTAGTTACAACTTGACTAAAGTTAGATGGGTAGCTTTTTTAAATCAGTAGTTTTATTGTAGAAACTTGAGAAAAGCTGTATAGTACAAGGTTGATACATTTCCAAAATACAGAAAAACTGTTTGTATATAAACAAACAGTTAATCATTGACATTTGCTTGCGAATGAAGGCAGAGAAGGACGCCTTTGAAACGTCCCACAAATGTAACATCTTAACACGGCTGGAAGCCCAAGAGAAATTTATTAATATCATGCCATGATTGTTGCCGGCCCAGTTTAGTGAGGCTATATGCAGGTACGTCGTCATTCTGGCAGTAGCCCATAGGATTCAGTAACAATCCAGAGCTTGTAGTGGTTACACGAGTGTTAAATGCGATATTTTTGTGAAGTGGACAGTTATAAATCAGTGAGTATTGCTATAATTTCTATACTAAATAATGGAAGATGATCATATAAGTAGAAGATTATGCGTAAGCAAAGCAGAGAGCAAATTTTTAAAGTATATAAATATTTTAAGCATGAGTCAGACACTAGAGTGCCAATTTACTCAAGAGAGAACTGCTGAAGTGTGTGATGTCAATTGTTTGCTGCAGCTGAAACTTTGTCATTCTTGTCTCTCTTAATAGTATTATCATTTAAAGGGCTGCAAATGCATATTATTATTATCATTGTATAGTATGAGACTCTGACCATAATTTGATAATAATGAATTGCAGGCTGAAATTTAAGTGAATAAGGCAGCAGTATAAGCAGAACAGACTGGAAGTGAATAAACTGAAGCAATCTAGCACAAGAGAAAAATTTGTAGAAATGGTAGACTTAGGTCTAAGAAGTAACTCTGAAAGGAGCTCAACCGAGGATGAATGGAATACATTAAAGACCGAAATAATGAAAGCTGGTAAAGAAACATTAGGATTTAGGGAACAAGCTGCCCAAAAACCTTGGATCACAGAAGAAATTATGGAGCTGATGTTTCAGAGGAGAAGGTACAAAAATGCTCAGGATGAAGTAGGAAAAGAGCAGTACACGCAATTTAGAAATCAAGTAAATAGGAAATAGCAAAAGAAAAATGGCTACAAGAAAAGTGTGAAGAAGTAGAAAAGGAAATGGTCATAGGTAAAGTAGATGTTGCATATAGAAAGATCAAACAGAATTTTGGAGAAATGAAGAAAAGAGGTATGATGGTTAAAGATGCTGATGGGTAAGCTCTTTTAAGCTCAGAAGATAGAGCTAACCGTTAGAAAGAATACATTGAGAAACTGTATATTGGGGACGACTTGAACAATAGTGTAATGTAGAAGGAAGGCGATGTCGACATTGATGACTTAGGAGGTCCAGTTTTGAGGACAAAATTTAATAAAGCTCTGAATGACTTGAAAGCAAATAAGGCAGTTGGAATTGATGAGATCCCTGCAGAACTTCTTAAATCCTTTGGAGAGGAAGGAATCAAAAGATTATTCAAGCTGATATCAAAAAGTTATGAAACAGGAGAAATTCCAAATGATTTTAATAAAAATATCATCTTCACACTTCCAAAGAAAGCACAAGCCGACAAATGTGAGAATTATCGCACCATTATTCTAACAACACATTCTTCAAAATCACTGACCAGAATAATATACAGAAGGATGGAAAGGGTAGTAGAAGAGATAATAGGTTTGGGTTTAGGAAAAATCGCGGTACAAGGGATGCAATTCTATCTTTAAGATTAATGCTTGAAGGGCGGATCAAGAAAAACAGAGATACTTTTATGGCATTTGTTGATTTAGAAAAAGCTTTTGCTAATGTTAGGTGGGTCAAGATGTTCAAAATTCTAAAGAAGTCGGTCTAAAGTATAGAGATAGAAGAATACTCTATAAACTATATAAGAATCAAGTAGCTATAATAAAAGTGGAGAATCACGAGAAACATGCATCAGTTAAAAAGGGGGTAAGACAAGGCTGTAGTCTATCCCCGTTAATATTCAACTTGTATGTAGAAGAAACAATGAAGAAAGTCAAAGAAAAATTTCCATGTGGCATAAGTTTTCAGAGAGAAAAAATCAGTATGCTACGATTTGCTGATGACATTGTCTTATTAGCAGAAAGGGCTGAGGATATTGAGAAGTTACTGAATGGCATGAACAAAATACTGAAGGAAGATCTTGGACTGAATATGAATCAAAGCAAGCCTGTTTTCTTCCATTTGTTTGAGGTGACAATAGAATTGTGCCCGTCTTTTACAGATTGTGTTGGTGATTTTCTCTATTTTGCTATAGACTTCTTTGTTGTATCTCTTTTGATGGACACCATTCTTGAAGTTAAAACCCAAAATTCTTCTAATTTTTTGGTCTCTCTTTTCCAACTCTCCCAAGAGTCCTTTATTGCCGTTCAGGAACAAGGTTTCGGCTGCATGCAAAACTACTGGTTTTAGAACTATTTCATAATGACGTATCTCAGTATCTTGCAAAAGATATTTTTTGTTGTAGATCTCCTGCTAAATTTGGCAGGCTGTTTCCAGTTTCATTATTTTTAACCATTTTTTTCCCCCCTTTTACAGCAAGGCAGCTGTTGAGGAGGTAAACAAGAGTAGAAAAGTATGTGTGTTGGATATAGAGATCCAGGGAGTCAAGCAGATCAAGCAATCAGATCTAAAACCACTCTATATCTTTGTGAAACCACCTTCGTTGAATGTCCTTGAGCAGCGATTGAGAGAGCGAGGAACAGAAACTGAGGAGAGCTTAAAGAGACGTTTAGCAATCGCAGCTGAAGAGTTGAAATATGGTAATGTTATAGTTTCTATCATTTCACAAGTTTTATATAGAACTTTTAGAATTATTTCAGGCAGTGTAAAATACAGAAGTTGCAATATTATGTTAATTGAAATTAATACTACAAATAAGAAAATGATGAATTACTCAAAGTACATAAGGATTGTTTCCGTACACTCTTAGCACCTTCCATGCTTAATTAAAAAGGGTTGTATGAGATTTTGCTTTGTCACATATCCTTACCGTTTCATTAAGGCATTTGCCAGGCTGGGTTAACTTGGTTAATTGCTTTTATTCATGTCTGTTAGGTATTTTGATGTATCTGTTTTCAAATTAAGGGCATCATAATTTATAAAAACAATTATAGCATTCTGTCGATAATCCAAACTAACTGGAACTGAGGGTGGTTCAGATTATTGATTTGTTCAGATTTTTGATTTGTATAGCTTTTATTTTGCCTTTAAAATTAGATTAAGTACTTTATATTTTTACATACCCCAAGTGAAAGAAGTCTCTTATTTTCTTTTGTTTCATTTTGAAGAAACTTATGTTTCATGTTCATCTTCAAAAATGAAGTACATGTGTATAATGTTGGCACGAGATACTAAAGTCAATAGAACTCACCAACACAGCAAATCAATAACAAAGGTTCTGGATGAACATGGCGGGTTTCAGATGTTTAAAAGTAACTCAAAACTACTAGCACACTGGAAGAATTGTTGTCGCATCACGGTTACAACAAACATTCAACATCAAAGCCAGAGTGTGACTGGTCACGAGGATATTGCAGCGATAATACAATAACAAATGCAAGGTGTAAAACTCATTATACCTAGTTCTTTGCTAGTGGAATTTAAGAATAAGACAAGTGTACTGTAAATGGAAACAAAGTTGACTATCTTAAATAGTACACAGTTCGATTTAAAAAAAAAAAATTTAAACCTTTTTTGGATAATTGATGTTTGAATTATCGATGCTCTACTATATGCTGATGATAGTCTTTTTTTTTTTTTGTTTTTTAGTTATTTTAGTGCAAAGAAATTACTAGTACTGAATTTTTTATTGCTAAATTTGAATGCTCTTCAAGCACTGCACACCTTTATAAATTTACATGCACCTATCTGTTATGTTGTAAACATATTTAGCTTTATTTTGCAATTTATGAGAAAATACACATTGTTTTGTGTTTTACATACATTTGTTATTGTCTGTTCCCCTGTTGATGAAAGCAGTGTGATTATCTTTTTAACTCCACTTTATTTTCTTTCTACCTTCTGATTATCATCATCATGAAACGTTTCCCCCTTCTTTTTTTTTTGCGGGTCGTCTGGCACATTCTCTTCCTGAGGCTACCCTTATTTGAAAGCAGATACTGCCAGCTTGGTATAGGCCTGCTGTAGTTTTTCTGGGATAGCAGATGTGTTGCTGTAGTTCCATAAAACTTATAACTTGTACCCTGTGTGATAAGTGAAACCGAGCGTGGTGGTGCAACGGATAGCGTTCTGGCCTCGCATTCGGGAGGACGGTGGTTCGAATCCCCGTCCAGGCATCCAGATTTGGGTTTTCCATGGTTTCCCCACATCACTAGAGGTGAATGCCCGGATACTTCCTTTAAAAGGCCATGGCCGAATTCCTTCCCATTCCTTGCCCCTCCCCCCCTTTCCTTTCCTGTCTCTAAAGACCTCGCTGTTAAGAGACTATAAGCAGTTTTAAAAAAAGATAAGTGTAGTTCTGCTTGTGATGTAAAGATTGAGGACCGTACCAGCAGCACACAGTTGACTGCAGAAAACTGCTCAAAACCCGCATTCAGCACAGTCGGTACTCTTGTGTCCAGAATTTTAACCTAGATCTCTTGTATCCCTAGTGATCCAGTGTTATGTTGTTGTGCAGTAAAGTCCCTGCACCCCACTCCCATGATACATAGGACAGGCAATAATAGGACATGAAATAATATATTATTTCATGTTGCTACTGTCCTCCTCCATTCAACTTTGGAGAGAGTTAAGTGTAATTTATCTATCCTTTCCATATAAATATTGTCTTGCGGCAGCTCTTTCATACCATTGCTACAGATATATAGATCACATTTTTATGATCTGGAACCACAGTGTAAACCTCCTGCATGACTTCCTAAACTCTCTGAACTACATACGTTTTGTAAACTTCACATGGTTCTAGTTATACTCCCTCATCACCTTCCATTATAAGTAAATCTCTGTGAATAATAGCTAGTTACACACACCTTTCCGTACCAAACCTACAAAAATATCTACACATTGATAGCTGCCACCCATATCATACAAAACACTCCCTGCCCTCCAGTCTATCAATCCAAGGCAAACACAGCTGCTCTGACTGATAATCGTTCACCCTTTGTTCAAACAACCTGACTAAGCCCTGATATCCTGTAATCAAACTCCAGAATTTGTCCGTGAACAGGTATCTCGAGCCGTATACCGTCCACCACATTGAGCAGATATCCCGAACCAAATCTTACCTTATCTTTCTCACTCAGTTCTCTCCTGGTCTGAATCCCTTAACCACATTCTTTATGGTGGCTACAACTTTATCAGGACTTTTCCTGCCATGGAAGTCATTCTCCCTACTATCTTTCCCACTACACTCCACATTGCCTTCTTCTGGCCATTGCATTTGAAAAATATAACTTAACTTAGTCCACAACCCGAAGGTTGGTTGGATCCTCCCAAAGGAGGCATACTAAGCGATTGTGTCAGAGGTAGGACGGCCAGTTCCTTTCCTCTGGGACCTACAGTTTAACGTGGAATCCGAACCACGGAGCATCCTGGCATAGCTCATATGATTAAACACAACTCTCAAAATTCCTGCGCCTGCTGGGATTCGTGCCCGGGGCAAGAGTAGCGAATGTTTTGAAAGCAAGCGCCTTAGCCACTGAGCTACTAGAACACTCTCTGAAAAATATACATGTGCATAAATAAATCACACTATGGCTTAAACAGTACTTTTATGCACTTTTACAGTACTTTTTGTACATGTGGCACTATTTAGCACTTTTTACTGACTTATAAATAGACACATGGCACTATATTCAATTACAACATTGATATTGTAATTGACAAAGTGCCACATATTTATTTACGAGCCAGTAAAAAGTGCTAAATAGTGCCACTTGTATAAAAAAAATCTGTAAAAGGGCATAAAAGTGTGGTCTCTAACTGTCTAGGAAAGATTATCACCATACTTGTAAGTACAGTGTGTGTGTGTGATGATTTATTTTATTTAATAATTGTAATGATACACATTTGCAGCCACTGATGATGTCCCACAACACAAGGGCGAAACACTTCTGCTGAATAAAATAATATTAAAAACAACAGTTGTACATTGGCGGCATTTTATTTATAAAAATCTGTAGATCAGCAACTGCAGAATATGGCCTAAAGCCAGATTTGTATTGCACACTATGGCTTCTCATCTTGTGTCATGTCTGGTTGCAAAATGTGCAATATTCATTGACCCTCCACAACCTATCATCGTACCTCTGGCAAAATTTATTCCATCATAGGCCATGCCACCTGTACCACTTCCCATCTCCTATACCAACTCACCTGCCTCTTTTGCCAGATTTTTACATCAGCCTCACCATGAACCAGCTAACCATCAGAATGAATGGTCACAAACTGTTTACTTCAAAAATCTATACCACCATGTTGCTAACCCTGCTTGCACAGCTTTTGTGACCTCAATGACTGTTTTCAACTAACAAGTCTATACTACCAGTTTACATGAAGTCATTAAAAATGTTGGTATTGGTTACAATTATATTCCTGCTGCACTCAGTCAAAGGATATAGTTTTCATCAGTGAGATTCAATAAACGTTTACTAGCTTACTCTCAGGAACTTGAGCCATTGTGAATTTCTTCTCTTGTTTGGTATGTTTCTTTTTTCACTCATTTGCTTAGTATAAAGTGTTAGAGCTGTGTTGTTATAATAAATTCTACTTATTTGTATGTTTCTTGCTTTCTATAGGTGAAACACCAGGAAACTTTGACTATGTAATAGTAAACGACTCATTAGACAAGGCTTATGCTGAGCTTAAATCATTTGTTATGCAGGAAATGGAAAAGTTTAAATTAACAGGTAAGATTATTAGTTTTAGAAATAATTTCATCATTTAATATTGTTGAGGGCCATTTACCACACTTGCTCAGTAAATTAAATAATAAAAATAATGTCAATGCAATGGTTTTTGTTTGCTTTAATGCCGTACGCGTTTCACCTCTCATCAAGGCATCATCAACGACGAATATATGTTGGAACTTATATTTAGTTTTCAAACTTATTATATAATGTTTAACATAATGTTAAATTGAAATGTTTTCTGATTATTTACAACTTACTATTTATATTAATCTTCTTCGGGTTCGTAAACACATATCTCTGCTTTTTCTCCAAAGCATGTCTCTGCTAAAGCAATTTGTCTTTTCTGTTGCACATTGGATCTAAACATTGTGTCTATCGCTACTCACTCGTTTACTGTGGCCAAACTGGTAAACACACATTAACCCTACAGAAATGATAGTACACTAAGAACAATAAATAAATAAACCTAACAGATACATGCACTCACACACCATGCATAAAGTTGGAATCAAAATGGCAAAAACATCACTCTCTCACGTATCTTCAAAACTGACTCTGTCAGCACACCACCCTGACATTAAGAAAACGAGCGAGCAACATTTACATCCTGTGTGCAACAGTCAAAACAAATGGCTTTAGCAGAAACATGCTTTGGGGAAAAAGCGGAGATGTGTGGTTACTAACTCTGAGAACACTTATGTAAATAGTAAGTCGTAAATAATCAGAAAATATCAATTTAGAATTATGTTAAACATTATATCATAAATTTGAAAACAAAATGTAAAATTTCAATATAGATTCGTCGCTGATGATGCCTTGATGAGAGGCGATATGCGTATGGAATTAAAGCATACAAAAACCATTGCATTGGCATTATTCTTATCATTTAATTTCATCATGTAACTCACTTCATTTCTTGTCCCAGTAATTAAATTAGTGATGATCAAATTTAAATTATAATCAGAAAAACTCTTAATGCACGCCATATCAGTAAAAAATTAATTTACCTAATGAACAGTTAAAATTGAATTTTCCTCTCATAAATTACTGAATTTGCTTATTTGAATGTTCATCTACCATTCATATCACCCATATGTGCACCTCTCTGTAAATTGATAGCCCTCTTCAAGATTTGGCTACTCAATCCTTTTCCCTTATTAATCCTAAACTTACCCACATACTGCACTCTGCTTAAATAAAATTTGCAAACCAGGATAATATATAGTAACTGTCTATAGGTCATCCACCAAATGCATCTCATCCATTGTTAACCGATATCTATATCGTACAGTCTGCATGTGAAGCAACACACCTACATTAAAGATACATTCCATTGGCTGGAATGTCTTTCCAATCCGCCTGAAAGCATCCTATTCATTATTGTCACTTTTTTTCCTAGGCATAGAGCTTACTGTTTTAAAGTACTTTCTGGATGAACAACTCTAAACATTCCTTCCTGTTATCACTTGCTTGCCTGATTCCGAACAATTGTTTCCCTTTCAACTTCTTCACCTATCACAGGTCTTTGGCACTCAAATAGGAATCAGATGGCTCCCTCTTACTTCCTGGGGCAGTTAGAGCCATGAGAAAACACCCATGACACCCATATACGTAGATCATATATTTTGGATTTATACACATGTGGAAGACAAACTCGGTTTTCTTCAGTCTCATAATAGCCAGATCACACTTCCAAATATGCTATTGAATGCCAGGATTCACTGTCAAAAATGGAACATGTTCATACGACCCTTATCTTCATGGTTTGCACCCTCCAACTTAAGTGTCATCCATTTATCTTGTATACATCTCAAGGCAGTGTAATGGGGCCACTTCTTTTCTTAATTTTTATAAACAATCTCGGTGACAACGTTAATAGCAGTTTGCAATTGTTTGTTTATGATGCACTTATCTATAGGGAAGTAAGGTGCTCTGATGAGTGTGTAATCTGGATGTTTTCAGAATGGTGCTATAACACTAAAAAACTAGTTTACACTAAACAGCAAAAAGTGCAAAGCAATGTGCATAACTAACAAAAAGAATCCACTTTCTACTGAGTACAAATTAAACAGCTCAGTTGGTGACAGGATTGATTCTGTGATGTATTTGGGCATAATTGTGCAACATGAAATGGGAAATACACATAACTATTGTGGGTAAAGCTAATTCTATGTTTCAATTCATTGGCCGCATTTTGAAGAATTGAAATACTCATACAAAGGAAATGGCTGTATTTTATAGAATTGCAGTGCTCATACAAAGGAAATAGCTTATAAAACTCTCGTGTGTCCACGTGTTGATTACTGTTGTGGATTTTGGGATCCTTATCACGAGGGATTGATTGATACAATAGAGAAAGTACAGAAGAGATTCGCTCGATTCGTGACTGCTTGTTACAGCAATTTTGAAAGTGACACAGAAATGATAGATAGATTGGGCTGGGATTGTCCGGTAGATAGACGATGTCGGTTTCGTCTGAATTTGTTGGTGAAGATCTTCTTTCTTAAAGAGTGAAATGATATACTTCGTCCACCAACATATTTAGGACACAATGACAGGATAGATAAAATTAGAGAAATAAGATGCCGTACTGATGCTTATATGCATTCTTCCTTTCCTCTGGCTATTCAAGATTGGAATTCCTAGAGTTATTTTTGGTACAACACACCCTCTGCCAACCACGATATATGTGAATTGCAGAGTATGGATGTAGATTAGTGAACATTACTGTTATGTTTTATACTAAAAGTTAAATTACAAGGAAAGGGAAAATGACTCATCACTCACCAAAGTTGAAGGCAGCAACTGGTGAAGAACATAAGAACACACAATATTTTGGTTTTTTCACCTTATTCATGCTAAAGAAATGAGTCATGTGGTTCGGGAGGTGTGCACCCGCTGAAGTTTCCTACATGACTGAGTGCATTATCAATATGGCGGGGAGACAGATGTTATATATAAATATGTATATTGCAGATGGTGATAATTAGTAATGTACCAAAAGGGTATGAGATGTTGAAACAAAGATTAGGCAAATAAATATTGATAGATAAATTTTGGAGAAAAGTTGTAGCTAGTTAAATGACAATAACGCTAATACTAATAATAATGAGTGAAGTGTCAAAGAATGGAATTTTATCGGTGGTTGAGGCCGGGTGGATGTCTGGTATCTAGGATATTGTGGTATGCAAGTTCCAATCTCTGAAGTTCTGAAGCGGCGGTGGTTTTGGGTAAACCTCTGATTGCTCTCACGGGGAAACAGTCATTGTGGTTGTTGGAATTGTGGTAGTTAGCATGTTCTGGTATTGGAATATATAAATTACAGGTGTGAACTGTTTGTCTGTGGCCAACCATTCTGGTCGAAAGTTGTTGTGTGGTCAGGCCTATATAGGAATCTCCAAAATTTATCTGTCCATATGTATTTGCATAATTTTGTTTTTAACATCTCATACCCTTTTGGTACATTACCAATTCTATTACCATCTGCGATATACATATTTATATATAACATCTCAGTCTCCCCGCCATATTGATAATGCACTCAGTCATGTAGGAAACTTCGGCGTGTGCACACCTCCCGAACCACATGACTCATTTCTTAGCATGAATAAGGTGTAAAACTGAAACATTGTGTATTCTTGTGTTCGTCATATATGTTCTTCACCTGTCGCTGCCTTCATCTTTGCTGAGTGAAGAGTCATTTTCCCTTTCCTTGTAATTTAAATTGCCAAAAGCCGTTTCCTTTTTCCTTCGTTTAATTATAGTTAAATGTGGAAATAATGATGCAATTTACTGTACAAATTGTGTTTTGCTCTGTGGTTTAATTTTCTATTGAACCAGTTTTAAAAATTATTCATACAAATTCTTGTAATCAGTTGAATGTACTATAATTCTGTTTTGAAGCTATATACATTTGGCAGTTTCATATCATTCATTATTAAATGTGGCATGAAAACAAATAGTCAGCTATGATATAGTTACTAAGATTTAATCAAATGATTGCAAGGAGTACTGCACCAAATAGATTAAACCTTTCATGTTTGTCTTATTTTCATTCTCTCTTTTTTCCCTTGTAGATACTGGAAATAATTGAAAACTATAAGGCAAGGTGGAAGAGCAAATCATTCCATTGTAGCTTTGTTAAAGAATTACCTAAGAATTTGAATGTATCCTTTTTGCAAACAGTACCTGAGATACACTGTTCCCAAAAATATACTAGAAATATCTATGTATTCCTAATGGTACACAGGAAAGAGTACTTTATGATGAAGTTACGGAATTAACAATTTTGTTGGAAAATGCATTTTTTTAAATTTATTGTCAAGTGCCAAATGTACTTTTAGTATTCATATATGAAACATTTTACTCTCCTTTTTTTATTTTTAAAAGGGATTTGTATGGGGAACAAACAATTTTTCAGGTTGTATAGTAGCAATCATACTTGTTGCCTATCTGACAGAAAATGGTAATGTTCATATTTCATCTGAAATTACCATTATTATGAGACTGTGCTGCTTGGCTATGTGACTATGTTGATCAGTATGTGTTACTGTGTAATTTAATACATCTGTTTTATAAAACTTTCTCTTTCGATTATTTTTAAGATGTTTTTTGTACTAGGAAACACAACTTACCACTTTTGTTTGCTATGCAGATTTTCTGGCTCCTTCCTAGGTTCATTAAATTCGTATTCCTTTATTTTTGCCATTAATGTCAGAAGAAAAAAATTGATTGATAAGTGGCAAAAAGAAAACATTTTTGATTTGACAGATTGTAGGACTCTGAGTTATCATATAGGGTAGTAAATTTTCGTTGCATTTATAAACAAAATGATCATTTTTAAAGAAAAGTCTATGTGAACGTATCAAAATAGAATTAAATTTTTGGCTGTTTTCAAAAGGATTTTAAAAACTTGATTTTTTGAAAGTATATATTTGGAATGTACATTGTATGAGTATTTATAAGAAAATGTTTACAGATTACAAAGTAGTGGCTCAAAATATGAGTATCTTCTAAAAAGTCCTTTGCATTTATCACACATCATGGTACACTGTAAAAAAACTAAACACGAAATTTCAGTTAGGTCTGTGATCGTCACTTCTCAAAAACAAATATTAGTTTTATATTATATTCTATTATATAAATGCACGTATTATTATAATCACAAAGAATCAACTTTGTGATAATTAAGTCTTTTTTTTCTGGCATACAGCTTCTAAAATTTCTTCTCTGGTGTTCAGCAAGGGAGTTGAGCTGCGTTGTTCATTAGGGACCTTGTATGAGGCCTACACGATGCAGTTGTGCCATGCAGGAGTAGCTTCCACATGTCGGTCCACTAGATGCTGTCAATACTTGCATGAGTCAGAATCATGAGGCAATCACGTTCTATGACTTATCATCACAGTAACCACTTTGACCTACTAATTGAATTGGATTTAATTGTGATGGAGGATATGCTGATGAACTGATGAAGATGGTAAAGGCGGCTGTCAAAATGTCATGCTTGTCAAAACTTTTACAGCTGAACATCTGAGATGAAATTTTAGAATAATTGTGGGTTATCCCTGTTAATTCTCAGGAAATCCATTTATAAAAAAGGATTAAAAATGTTTTTATTATCAGGAAGACTTTTAAATATTAGTATTTTCTTTTTACAAATTGAATTTGTTGTAAATTTCATTTTCCATTTGATTATATTTCTGAAATATGAAACGGCTGCTGTGTTTCAAAGTGAATGTATTATATGTGACTTAATTGGAAGTTTGGCTTGGTCTTGGCCACAAGTACAAATCTAAGAATTAAAATTCATTTTGAGGTGCTTTTCAAATATACATGACTTTCTAGGCATGAGAAATTTACTCTTGTGAATGTGTTAGCAAAAAGAAAATATTTTCCAAAAGTACCTAGCTTTTAAAATTAATTGTCATTGATTTGTTGTAACATTGGTAATATAAAATTCCCACATTAGCTGTTTACATATTTTACTAATATTTTTTATTTCTTCTAAGCTTGATTACCAACTGATCTGAATTTAATGATGTGTTGAACAATATTTCTATTATTTGTGGTATAACTGCTCAGTAGATTTGTTGGTTTTGATCTAACGAAAGATTGAAGTTGTAGTGTATTGATTAGATGCATGCTGAGAAATGCCATATCTTGTCTGATCTTAAATTGATATTGTGCAAGTACTGGGCTAAATAGGGTATGGTCGGAGAGGATTTGTTTGCCTTGGATGGGTCAGGATGTTAAAGTGGATAAATGTTGAATATTTAATGGATTTGATGTGGGTAGAAGTTTGCAAGCTACTGAGATCTCCATATCAAGGAAGATGATATAGGTGTTAGGGTATGTTGAGGTTGAAGTGATTTCCAGGGAGTGACTTTTATTTAGGAAATTGGTAAAGCCATAGGGATGATTTTGGCTTTGTTGTCTTCTTGTGAAGATCTCAGCTATATACAAAAGCCAGACAGGTAGTTTGAGAGGGATCATAGAAAGAAATGTTTTATTTAGTGTAATAAGGAAGAGTTTGGCATAGGAGATGGTGATGCAGATTCCTATGGTAGAGTCAGAGTTCTAATTTGATGGAAAATAAATATTTGGACAGTATGAAGTGGACCAATGATATGAGAAAGTGTTAATGGACTATATATCCCTCACAGAGATGTTGGTGTCTAGGGAACTGTCGAGGAAAGAATGTGGGAGGAATTGTGTTAATTTCATGCGCTTGTTCTAATTCATATTGCGTTTTGGCATTGTTTCCTGTTCTGTTAGTGGTCATTTATAGTTGAAATTATCCTTTTACATTGTCAAGTGATTAATAACATTGTACATAATGTGGTATGAAGTGATTAGGGAACCTAGTTACCATACACAGTACATGATGTATCTCACTTACTCCGTTTAATAAGCTGGTTCCAGGTTTCACTCTCATGCAGTTGCTCATTTATATACTAGTCACTATTTTAACCTCTGTATCACAAGTTTACTCCTACTTGAAATTGACAATTGTTGGTGCTGAGAATAAACCTTCCAGATGCATGGTTAAATTTTTGAAAAGCTTATTCTTCTATTCTGTCTATGTTCGGCATGAAATTGGAGACAAGCACATTAAATTGACAGGACGGGTCGTAACTGAATTTTTTTATATACATAGGCCAGCAGCTGGTGAACTGAAAGGTTTTAAGAGACTGAAATCTTCTAGCAATCTTTCCTTTTTTTTTAATAAATGCATTTCTAGGAAAATTTGTGTAATACTGGTTCTCTTATTTTGACAAAATAATCATAATTGTTTATGGTTCAGAATGTTATCCTGTAGGGTTGTGTCATGATAGATGTCTGTTTTAAAGGCTTCTTCAATGGTCTGTTTGGAATTATTGTTAAAGTTTCAAATTATCTGTACTAAGTATTAAAAATTAAATGTGATTGCAACTGAAACTAAACGGAAAGGTAAATAACTTTTTGGAAAGCAGTATTCTCTTGATGATGTATCAATAATATTGTATATTTTGGTGAACATATTTATACAATTTAGCTACTTAAGATTTTCTTTTTTTAATTTAACATGTTCTATGTGATATTTATTACCTAATTGTTGATGTATAATTTTTTTGTTACAGAACTCAATTGTATGTTTCTGCTTAAACACTTTTAATAAAATACATTATTTAGTCTGTTTTTTTAAAAGTATTTTAATTATAAAATTACAATTGAATATTATTGTATTCAATATACTTGGGAAGTCACACAGCATTGGAGATGTTTCTTCAGTCCTCATAGCAGAGCTGGAACTTGGATACTGAAATAGCCTTCAGCTGGTCGGTTACAGCCATTTGAATTTCATTCAATCTAATTGGGATGAAGTGTATGCTCTGGTGGCAATTTCCCTACATACCCATTTTCTCCCTTTCCTGCACCCACCTACATTTGCCCTCTACAAATTTCAACTTTAAATTCTTTAAACATTTTTTGGTAAATTATTCATCAATTCTCTTGGTAACTTGTTACAATCAGTGATCGCCGTACCTAAAAATTAGAATTTTCCTACACCCTTGGGCCTGAAATTGAGTGCTAGCTTGTGGTCATGCTCATCTTTTCCCTTCCATTCATTGTTTTTAATTCTGACATCAATATCTTTCCACGCCTCATCACCAATGTAGGTCTTGTACACTCCCATGACTCTTTTCACCCTCTTCCTGTCTACCAATGAATCCCATTCCAGGTCTCTTATCATATCTGTTACCGATTGCATTTTCAGAAACATATCTAGCAGTCCTTCTTTGTGCCCTCTCCAACTCCTGTATTTGATACTCAAAATGTGGGCCCCATACTACACAACCATATTCAGCAATGGTCTGACCAAAGTTTTGTAACCCAATTCCTTTACTTCTCTCATACATCCCTACGTCACTTTTTCCAACAAATGCAGAATTTTGAAACCTTTTCTTATTACCTGACCAATGTGTACTGCCCAATTAAGCTTGTTATCAAGTGTAATGCCAAGATATTTATATTAAAGCAATTCTTTCCCAACCTTATAATCATAATCAATCTTTAGTATGTAATAAGCTGATGCCTCTTTGCATTTATCTTCATCCCAATCGACATAGATATACTGTGGCAGATCACCTTGCAGCTGTTCACAGTCCTCTACCGTTTTGATCCTTTAATATTGCATTATGTTATCTGCAAACAGTCTAATTTCTGATGGTAAACAATAAACACAATTATTCATTAGAATAATGAATAACAATGGTCCCAATACGCAACCCTGTGGCACTCCCATCTTTCTTCCATTTCTTTTGACACTGCATTTCCTACCGCAACTTTTTGTTTTCTGCCTTTTAAAATTCCTCTACCCAGCAAATAATTTTCTCATCCACTCCAATAGTTTTTACCTTATTTACTACCATTTTATGTCTCGCTCTGTCAAAAGCCTTTGAAAGATCTAGTGCCACACTATCAGTTTGGCCTCCTCTGTCCATTTCATCCAAAATATCTTGCATATATCCCACCAACTGAGATTTGCATGAATCTTCTTGCCTAAAGCCATGCTGCCTACTTGGAAACCACTTACGCTCCTCACAAATATTTCTGATGTGACTGCATACCATTCTATCCATTAATTTGTTTTCAAGTGTCTCAAAACGATGTTCCTTGAGATGAATTTTCAATCTTGGGAAGAGAAAAAAGTTACAAGCACTCAAGTTAAATGACTAAGGAGGCTGAGGAGCCACTGGAATGTTTTTACTGGCCAAAGTTTACTGAAAATGCTGTGAGACAAGAACCATTCTCATAATGCATGATACATTGGTAAAAACGTGATGAACGGTTTTGACTCAAATTCTGTCAACCGAAGATCAGAATGCACAAGATCTTGGATTCTGCTGACATTTTCATTGGTTCTTGCTGTTGAAGCTCTTCTGCTGCTTGGTTTGTTTTCAGTCAACTCTTTTTCCTTCTAAAAATGCCCCAACGTACGTAAAAGTCTGGCTCTGGACATAACATTATCTCCATATGCCTGCTTAAGTTTGCAAAAGTTCCTGTTGCACTGTGCCCAAGTCTGAAGCAACCATTACTCGAAATTCATTTCATTCATTTTTAGAATCTTATAAGAAAATTTGATTAACAAGAAAAATATCAAACAACCAAATGACTCGACCAATCTCATTCTCTTACTGAATGTGTATCACATGTTTAACAAGGGTCTCAGCACTACATAGTTAGTCTCGTTAGTTAATTTATTCACCTCATAAAAAGTACCGAGCATGGTGGGTGAGCAGTAAATGCTCTTGCCTTGCATTCAGGATGACACCGGTTCGAATCCCTGTCCGAGCATCGAGATTTAGGTTTTCCAAGGTTTCTCCAAATCACTCTAGGCGAATGCCAGGATGCTTCCTTCAAAAGGCTATGGCCAAATTTCTTCCCATTTCTTGTACCCAGTCCATCCTGCCTCTAATGACATCAATGTCGACGAGGCGTAACACCAGAGGTAAAAAAAAAGTCATAAAATATAAGCAGTAGTAGACACACACACACACAGATGTGGGAGTTATTGTTTGTGACTAATTTGGTCCAGTGGCTTAGATTAAGATGGAGAAGCAGAGACAGTTCAGTAGTAGGCTGATGGGAAGAATCATTCAGTTGGTTAAAAGCATATTGCATTACTGCTACTTCTTACAATTACTGTGTCGATCATTTGCAGTTCTTGTAAATGGGCATAAGACCTGATGTGTTACTTTTATCAACTGAATAACACCTTATCAATTTATGTTGTTTAATGATGTAAAACAAAGGCTTGAAATAGAATCTAATTAATAGGTGTCTACATATTTTGAATTTAATAACATTTTAAATAGTAATTTCCTTTTTATTAGTGACAAAACATCTGCCTCCTCTCTTTTTATAAAAGGATTTCTTCACACAATTCTCAATTCCTGTAGTTTCACAAACTGTAAGTCATTCATCAACAGATTAATGTCCTTATTTAATCAGCCTTAGCAAAACTGCAGTTCATAAGATTTCAGTCTTCCAACATTGTAACAATTTCTCTGGCTTGTTTGCCAGAAATGATCTCTGTTACATGTTAACAGAGATACAACTACTCCCCTATTCAAATAAATTTATCAGGTACAAATATTTAGTTCAAATAATTCCAGGAATGCTGACATTGACATTATGACAGTTCATGTAAACAAACTTGACAGATTCAAAAGAATATATAAACATTTTTAGAGACTATTGGTGATGTACTAAACTAATGACTAGCAACTTATTTATTTTGAAGATAAAAAGAGAGTTGAAAGTTCTTCTCTTCTCTGCAGCGAACTTAACATTTATGAAGATACAAGAGCTCAGTGGCTTAGGTTTTATAGAAAGAGAATAAAAAGTAGTAAACACAGATTATCATATTTATTCAGACATAATAATAAGGACTTGTTCAAAAAGGTTGGTTCAAAAAGTAACGAACCGGAGGCCTAGGAACAGAAACCAGTACCTGTATTTCTGAATTATTGGCCCTGGCTGTTGAGGCACTTGTCCCACTGCGACACAAGGCAGTGAATGACTGTCTCGTAATATTCCTTGGGCTGCAATGTGAACCAGTTCCGCACGTACTGCTTGACATCATGGTCTGAGGTGAATCGTTTGTACCTCAGAGCAAAAGGTATTAACTGTTGTCCCATGCTGCAGGAAGTCTATCAGAAGGGGGCCATCTTGGTCAAAGAAGAACGTCAGCATAACCTTTCCTGCACTTGTGGTTGGCCTTGGATTTTGTTGGTGGTGATGACCCTCAATGCTTCCTCTGGAGACTTTGTCATTTTGATTCTAGTTTGAAGTAATGACACCATGATTCATCTCCAGCCACCGCTCGTGCCAGGAACTCGTTCCCTTTCCTGGCATAGCGCTGCAGATGATAAAGACAGTGGGCCATTCGACATGCTTCCTGTTGTAGTTGAAGACTGTGGGGCACCCAATTGGGCGCACACTTTATGCCAGTTCTGTCTTTCCTTCATGATGGTGTGAACACTTCCGACGCTCATTCCGATTTCGGCGGCTAAGCTTTCACTGTAACTCGGCGGTCCTGGGAAACAAGTCCATCAACCAGCTGGATGATGTCATCGGTATTGCGACTAATGACACCCATCCTTCCCTGAAGCGCTTGTACCATGCCTTAACCCTTGCAGAGAACGTGCAGTGTTCACTGTACACTTGTGACATTCTTTGATGAATGTCAGTTTCTCTTACTTCATCTGCTGTCAGAAAAAGAACAACACTTGTTTGCTCTTCTTTTGATGCCTCCATTTCACTGCTTAAAACACAATTAAGTGCTGGAAGACTGATGCATGCTTCTGCTAGCTTTGTAGTCATGTGACTTGCACTCGTAACCCTCTTGCGGCTATGTGGACTTCCACGCCCTTTTCAAAAACCCTTTGTTACTAACTTAACAGTATTACCATTCTGTTACTGGTTTGCACTCCAGACTCTGGCTCATTTCTTTTTTAACATTCCTTATATATGGCTACCAGTAACAGGAAAGTCAAGGAGATGCCTTAAATCCTGCCCTGAAATGAATTTCTGCTCCCCGTGATTCTCACCATGGCCCTCAGAAATGGCTTCAGGAGACTCCTGTCCTCAGCCAATGTATGGTCCTAAGTGCAAATCTTCACATTCAGAGAGACAGTACACTGGGTCCTATACTTGCAACATATTTGTAATATGCATCCCACCACCACCATCTTTACCAGAGAATCCTATTATTTGGTCCTCATGCCACTTGCCAGCTTACTTACAACAAATGTCCTGTGTATATTGGGCTTACTAATAATGAATTATGTGTTGGAATCAATAGTCACAGGCAAACACATTCACGCAAAATTCTAACCATCCTGTTGCAGGGCACACTTGTTTCACAGTTTGTGCTTTCAGAATCTAACAGAAGTTCCTCTGAATTCATATGTATCCCCTCTGCTCTATACTCTTGCCTAGAAGCTTTCTCATTGTAACCTACTTTCCAACCACCACGCACTATTACACCTCATGAAATTAATGGAGGCTCCCAAAAATTATTTTGCCTCAATACATTTCTAATATCAAGATAGAAAATGAACTTCAAAGTTATACCTGCTCTGATAGCACCCAGTGTGGTAGGTGTGTGGAAAAAATTTCTTCTAAAGTTTTTAGAAAAATAGCTGATTAGATTATGTTGTATGAAAATTAAACATTTTGCGAACTATAATAGCAATAAAATATACTGACATGAAATTGTTTCATAGAGAAGGAAAAAGAAACCCAACAGCATACGGATATTCATTCCTAATGTGTTACAGACATAATTCGAAGAAACTGATATTTGTTTAAAGATACTGGTGAACACTGAATTTTTCCCAATATTTCAGACCATCCTCATTCTTCAAATTGGTGAGTTGTTACCAGGGTAAGATTATAGAGGAAGGAAAGGAGGGGAGACAATGCAAGGGACCTTCACCATGCACTGAAGTAAAGACTTTTACAGAGAAATTGGGAGGGGAGGTTCGCCATATTGAATTTATCAAGAAACAAAATATGCACACAAATCTAAAGGGAATTCCACAAGAACCGTGACACTGCACTTTGATGATGGATTATTATATAACTGGGTGAGACAAATCAAAAGTGAAGAATTTTTTTTTTTTTTTAAATATCCTGTTAGAAATACTGTCTCAAAAGTGATGTGTTTTGGGTTGAAATGCAGAAGATAAATTTCCCCAAAGTCAAATTTGATGATGAATTCTTATGTAATACGATGAGACAAATCGAAAGTAAACATAAAATTTTTTGATATCTTGCTTATTCTCTCCAAATTGAGGTGGTTAGGTTGGGATGCGGTGTGGACCAAAAAATAATTTCACCAAAGCCACAATCAACTACATGCTGAACATGCATACGTCACCAAAGGAACTATATAATTAATTTTTGATAGTTGATATCTTGAGAACTAAGGGAGATGTCAAATAATTTTAGTCTTGATTTTTTATTTGCCTCGTCGAGTTGCATAAGAATCAATCATCTAATTGCATCGGCACGGTCATGATAGTGCTGCCCACCTCAAACATCAGGATTCCTAGTTCACGTAGCATAAATTATCACAATTAATTTTGTCGTATACCTTTCAGTATGAACTTCAATTAAAATACCGTAATGCACGTGCATTTAGAAATTCGCTGTATCACGATGTAAACTTGACCTGAAACTTGTCTTGTATGCTTCATACTAATAAATAATCAATTTCTGGAGGCTTATTCAGAAAATACTGTACTAGCAGTAGATAGGTCTACATAAATTCGCCAGCAGCATCAGTGAATTTATCTTATTACCATACATCAAAAGTCTGAAGATTAAATTAGATTTTCAACACTAATTTAGAATAAGGCTAGGCCTGATATTTGCAAAATGTAAGATGTGCTGGTTGTCTACACTACATCAACAAATTTTTGAGAATAATGTCATCCTATTGAGAGCTGTGTATTAACGTTTTTAACAGGCAGTCTAAATCTATAATGATAGGCCCTACCTTGCAGATATATTTTTAAAATAACAATAATTACAATGTAGGATCGTAACATTTGGTTGAGAATGGAGGCAGAGATGGACGCCTTCGAAACGTCCCGCAAATATGATATATTAACACGGCTGGAAGCCCGAGAAAAATATATTAATAATTACAATGTTAGGTGGCCCATTTCCAGTGATGATGGGGTCAGGACTGTGCCTTTTTTAGGTTAGGGGCTGCTGGGGAAGGGACGGAAATGGATGATCAAAGTGATACTGACTGCAGAGCCACAATGGGCAAAATCACAGATGTTAAAGAAATAGCTGAAGTTGCTGAAACAATAACTGACTCGGCTAAAACTGAAAAAGAGGAGGTTTATGCTGAAAATATAAAGCCAGTAATAAGGGTATTAATGGTGAACTGTAAAAGTATAATGAACAAAGTAATCGAATTTGCAAATTTAATTGAAATACACGAGCCACAAGTAATAATAGGGGTCGAGGGTTGGTTAAAAGAAGAAGTACCAGACAGTGAGGTTTTTCACGATAGTTACACAGTATATTGCAGAGATAGGGGAGCAATTGGTGGAGGAGTTTTCATACTAGTTAACAAAACCTACCACAGTTCACTGGTGTTCATAGATCATGACCATGAGTTACTTGGGGTAGTAAAAAAGAAAAAAATCAGGGTGTTGGCTGCTTACCACAATGGAAGAAAGGCAAATGAAGATGAGGCTCTTGTGGGGAAATTAAAGTCATACTCAGATTTCAGGAGTGAGAATGGAATGGTCATTATTGTTGAGGATTTAAATTTACCCAGTGTAAATTGGGTGAGAAATAAGATTAATTACACAAGGGAACAGAGATTTGCAAATACTCTAAGAAGGGAAGGAGGATTTACACAAGTGGTAGAGCAGAACACTAGGGGACAAAGTATTTTGGATATATTCCTAATAAAACCTGATGATAACCTTGTAGGGTGTCAAGTAACGGAAGAAATAAGTGATCTCTGATTTCTGATTGATATTAGAGGATTCAGTGAACCAGCAGCCAAAATTGAAGGGGGAAATAGGTACAATTATAAAAAGGCACAGGATTTCGAATTTGAAAAGATATTTCAGAGAACGTTTCAGCAAATGGAAAGAAGGAACAAGTACATGTACAGTAAAGTCAAGGTGGGAAAAGTACAACGAGATAATAGGAAAGGGGGAAGAAAAATTTATTACAAACCAGAAAATAAAAAGAAGTAGAGAACCTGTGTACAATAACAGGGAGGTGAGGCGGTTAAAGAGGCTGGTAAGAAGAGAACATAACAGAGTTAAGAGACAGCAGGGTAGTAGGGAATATTTAAAACAATTAAACAAGGACTTAATAATAGCTAAGAAGGTGGCTAATGAGGTATTTATGAAGAGTATTGTCAGTACAGGGGGGCCATTGACTTATTCATCTAGAAATTTCTATAACTATGTTAGAAATCTGAGAGGAAGGTAGGGTGTTGAGACACTTATAGATAAGGATGGACAAGAAGTTACTTAGTATTTGAAAAAGGCAGAGATTTTAAGTAACTGGTTTAGTGAGAGCATGAATCAGAAACAGGTGGTTCTGAATCAGATAATGAGCTTAACAGAACAATTAGAAATCAGCAGACCATAAAATTTGAAATTTGTCCTGAGGGTATCATGAAGGAACTAAGAAAGCTGAAATAACATAAAGGGGCTGGTGTAGATAATATTACTACAGATGTCTTAAAAATAGCAGGATGTGACATAGTACCTTATCTTGAAATATTATTTAAATTGAGTCTTGATACTTGCTGCTTGCCAGAGGATTGGAAAAGTGCGATAGTAGTGCCGGTACATAAAGGAAGGATGAGAAATAGAGTCGAAAATTATAGGCCAATTAGCTTGACATCATTGGTAGGTAAATTAATGGAGAGATTGATATGCAACCGCATCAGAAATATATGTGAGGAGCTTAAGTGGTTTTCAAGTAGGCAACATGGCTTTAGGCAAGGATATTCATGTGAATCTCAGTTGGTGGGATATATGCAAGATATTTCAGATGAAATAGACAAGGGAGGTCAAATTGATAGTGTAGCACTAGATCTTTCAAAGGCTTTTGACAGAGTGAGCCATAAAATGGTAGTAAATACGGTAAAATCTATTGGAGTGGATCAGAAAGTGATTTGCCGGATACAAGAATTTTTTTTTAAGGTAGGAAATGCGGTATCAAAAGAAGTGGAAGTAAAAATGGGAGTGTGACAGGTTAGCGTATTGGAACCATTGCTATTTATTATTCTAATGAATAATTGTGTTGATTGTTTACTATCAGAAATTGGATTGTTTGCAGATGACATAATGCTATATAAAGGATCAAAACTGTAGAGGACTGTAAACAGTTGCAGGACAGGATATCTAATTGGGTTGGTAAACATGAGATGAAGATAAATGCAAAGAAGAGTCAGCTTATTAGATAAACAAATAAAAAAATGATAGGTTGATTATGATTATAAGGTGGGGAAAGAATTGCTTATTGAAGACTTGAAATGTAAATATCTTGGCATTACATTTGATAACAAGCTTAACTGGGCAGGACACATTGGACAGGTGGTAGGAAAAGGTTTCAAAATTCTGCAGTTGTTGGAGAGATTGACGAGGAGATGTACGAGAGAAGTAAAGGAATTGGGTTACAAAATTTTAGTCAGACCATTGCTTGAATATGGTAGTGTAAGGTCCCTGCGGCTAATAAGGCCTATCTAAGGGAGATTATAAATAAAATAAAAAATCAATATATTATATTAGAAATCAGTATTTTAACATGAATAGTACAATACTTAAATATAAAATGGAAACTTCTTCCATAAACTAAAACATAAATGAACTTTAAAAAAATTATAGCGAATAGGCCTTATTTAACCGTGGTAGGGTAATAAGGCCTATCAGGGCCCGCTCTAGCGGTTTTGCCGCCCCGAACAAATAGACAAATTGCCGCCCCTTAAGATTATGTAGAATTACATATTTTTTAAAAAAATAATTAATTTTTAATTGAATAAATATTAAATTTTAATAAAATCATATATTCATAAATAAACTTATTAAATTTTGATTTAGCGGCACAAAATAGAGAAATTAATTATGAAATATCTGTACATAGTCACAAATTAACCATATTTTTTACATTTTTAAATGCTATTACAGATGGATATTATCACACAAACAATCTAAATGCCATTATTTTGAAAATAAAACAAGATTACATCAGATACGCTAAAATCACAAAAAAACTTTTTTTCTTACTTTCAGGTTGCGAATTTTTTATTACATCTTAAAATTTAATTCATCAGCAATTTCATACTCAATTGCCAAAATGGCTAAATCATTAAATTATCAATTTCTTGGTTTTCGTAAATTCTTAGCAAGGCGTCGAATACATCTCCCAAATGAAATTTTAAAGGGTTTAATGCCTCTATTCTCTCTATCCTACTCTCCCGTCTACTGTCACTCCATATTTTCAAAGTTGAACACTGAACATGCTTTAAAAGTATTGCCCATCGAAAAGTAGATGCCAAAAAGAATAAATATATTTTTTGGAGCATGTTGAAGAAATTAGCTGCTTCCAAGGATGCTTTTGCCATTAATAACAAGATTGAGAGAATGGCTACTACACGGAACATTGAATGCTCGCGAACTGTATTGTTTAATTCTAGTTTACACTCCTGCTTTATTGCCCCTCATATTGGACCGGTTGTCAGTCCCTGTCCTCTGATATCCTGCAAATTTAAACACAAGTAATTAAGTTCTCCAACTATAATGTCAGACATTTGTTTTCTTGTGTATCTTTCGACTGGTAAGAAGCCTTAAAAGCTTTCATTAATTTTAATTTCAACATCAGGATTAAATTTATTGGTTGAAACATATCTGATTACAAGAGTAATTTGCTGTATCTTACTAAAGTCAGGAGTACAGTTTAAAATTATGGAAAATATTTGATTTTTTTTATTTCATTAATAACATGACACTTTACACTTTGATGCAGCAGATCTACTATCCCGTTTGTATATTTTTCCCAAGAGTTTTAGTCTCTACTCTTTAGAGCACTCAACGGACGTGCTCTTCCATAATGGGATCGTATTCAGACAGTAACTCAACTATTTTTACGAATTTACCGTTATTATGCTCAAACAACTTGTCGCTTGTACTTTGAAAAACCAGTCAACTTTTACCAAGCGTTTTGGTAATTGCAACAATTCTTAGAAGCGCCTCATTCCAATGATTTATTTCGGCATTAATAAATCATTGAGTGGCAGCATCTACAGTTTTAAAAAAATTTAATCTTTATTGCCTGAATATAATTTTTCGAAATTTCATGCTCTTTTAAAGTTTCGTCGAGGTGCTTCCAATTTTCAAAACCCTCCATTGAGAGAGAACTAACTAAACAGCCGAAAATTTTGCAACAGAAGCAGTAAACGCAGTTTTGTGAAAGATAGTAGCTAATCTCACAATATTTGCTCTCCGTTGCTTAGAATTCGTGCATAATATTTTGCGCTAAAATATCGATCTGTGTCATTGAAAGGAAATTTGTAATTATGCAATAGTTTAGGTGGACCTTGGCTTATTAAAAAGCTTCTTACGGCGTCTCGTAAAATTCTTGGCCACAAAGTTTTAGAACGCCTTCTGTGAGTCTCACGTTGGTGTCAGTTCCAGTTGGTTTAGAAACTTTGTTCATTTGTTTGCCATTATTCTCTGACGATTCCGTACTTCTTTTGTATCCCGACCTGATATTGGATTCTAAGATTTGTTTTGGTAAACCCTGAATACAGTATATTTTTTTAACGCGCCAGATTGATTCTGCCTTTCCGCTTCCTTTCCCAATCTTCTTTTTTTGTACTGGTAACCAAATAGTTTTCTTTGACCGTCAGACATTTTGGAAGAGGCACGCACGTAACTCAAACACTGTACACTATAAAATAATATAAAAAGTAAATATTTATCCTTGTTCTAAATAAGCTAAAACCATAACTAAGATAAATTATTCTCAGTCGATATAAAAAAATATTTATGCACAACACAAAATATTTTCCAAACCTTGTGAACATAAAGAAAGTCTAGTGTTACTACACAGTCAAAGCTTATTCGCGGAGGATACTATCCGTACATTTGCTGCAAATACAGAAACCGTGTATACAGAATGGCACTTTCTATAGGCTTAAACAGAATACGTTCCAAGTTCACAAACAAACCAAAAAAATGATATTGTGGAGTGATTGTCGCGCAATGCACTTATTAAACCAACTGACAAAGTTATTCACATTCACTAAAATACTTAATGAATTTCTTTTTGTTGAGACGATTTACAAATGCAGCAATTAGAGTATCGGTAAACCGCATTCGTATATATAATAAGCATCATGGGTTATTATATATTAGCAGTTAACATTCGAAATTGAATATACTAATGGTATGTGAAGTAACTAATCGGTAATCAGCAGCTGGTAATATTATTTATTTATTAATGATTGTAAGTACTGTCCCACACCCACTAAACTACAGTATTTTCACAAGCGATCAAAGCTAGCGTATGTAATTTAACCCAACCATAACACTTACAATGCCTGTATCTAATTTGTACATCAAATCTGTGAGGCTCGGATTACGAGAAGAAATTATTATGCAAATTATTCCACTTCGATTTCCAATAACTAAGATCCATATTGATTTGGTTTATCAATTCAATAAAATAAATACTCAGCATCTCCCACCAAGCACTATCGATTCCATGTATTAGAGCGTAGCTGCAATTGCGAAAAACACTCCTTTTCACCGGGTCTAGTAACTTATGGGCAGTATAACGTCGGAATCAGTGCGGGTAGCCGAGGGCAGGTGTAACAGCCCCCGCCTACTGGGCTTCTGTTGTGTGCTTTTGTCGTATATCCAACTATATAACAGTTTAATCCTAGATGTACTTACCTTTAGAAATTATGAAATCCTGAAGTAAATTTTATGAACTTCCACTTATCACTAATAACGCAATAGTAAGACTAATGCTGTTGTGTAATGAAACCACTTTAATAATTAGCAATAATAAGCAAGTTGAGACAACGAAAGTCGAAACAGCGTTCTACTCGCGTGCTAAGGCCCAATTCACACAGAAGAGACGTGGCGCGGACGCGGCGCATTTTGAAGTTGCTCCTATGGTGCAATTCACACAGTGACGGCAGGGCAACGGCGCGCCCCTTTGAGTTCTGCGCCCCGTCTCTTCGAAGTCTAGGGGCCCACCCAAATAGCTAAGAACTGCAAGTTTTTAACGAATGAAAAAATCGGTTTGTGGATTTTTTTTTTATTAATTGCATATTTAACACATTAACATTATTAATTTTTTTCTCACACAGCCGAAATGGCGCCCCTAAATTTTAGCGCCCCGGGCAAATGCCCGGTTTGCCCCCCCCCCCCCCCTAGAGCGGGCCCTGGGCCTATGTAATGTAA
The DNA here is from genome assembly GCA_031002005.1 of Vandiemenella viatica. NCBI lineage: Eukaryota > Metazoa > Arthropoda > Insecta > Orthoptera > Morabidae > Vandiemenella > Vandiemenella viatica. The sequence goes on from JARYHS010011408.1 coordinate 194,174,802, forward strand.
TTGAATTACATATTAAGTTTTGTAGCTGGAGATAAATACTATGACAAATGCAGTCTCTTGGCGTGAAAAATTAAAAACAAATCAAAAATTAAATTAATCTAATAGCCGCCAGGGCACTCGGAATCTTCAGCATCTTTTTCACACAACCCGACGCACTGTTCGTGGTACCATTTGCTGCATTCTCGCTTGTCGGCCATCCTCTCCTCCTCAAAGCCATGACAATACCATCCTTTTCGTCTGAGAATCTCCGCTGTTAATTTCAGGGGCATTTACACATCCTGCAAGGGTCACACTTTCTGCGTGTTCTGAAGCCTGTAAATTCACTATTTAGCACGTTTTTGAGCAAAAATAATTTGTTGGTTTTTGGATCGTGAGGGGGCAACCCTTTTCACCCATGCTATAAATTCTTTCAGGATGATTGTTGAGATCCAGGTCATCATACAGTTGGCTTAGTTTAGCAAAACGAACATTAACATTGAACTTGTTGAGTTTTTGAGCTCTGGAGAAATTAATGAACTGAGCTTTTCTTTTAGATGTTATAGGGTTTCTCTTTATATACGCTTTGAACCAGTCTTTGCCTGCTAGTTTGGTGATTTCGCTGAAATTATGGTTGATATTTTCATAAATTTTTTACACCAAACGACATAGAATTATTGGTATCACAGGAAGTCCTATTTCAGAAAACCTGATTATTCTTCCCACAAGATCAACCTGCTGTTCTTTACCTAGACGTTTTTTCAAACTGCCACTCTATAGATTGTTTCTTATGGTTCTTCTAGGGTTCTTGTACCACTCTGAAGCTTTACACGCACTCAGCACACCCGTTTGTTACTGCTGAAACAGCTGACACGAGTGTTTTTTTTACAATAATTTCCGTTTGGGGGGCATTTTTGGCCGTAGATATGAAAAACTAACCAAATAAAGCATAAGAATAATTTAGTATTTACATTAAAACTTATAAAACATGGTCGTAACATTGCAAAAAAAAAATAGGAGGGTATGACCAAATTTTATAGGCCTTATTATCCGCCAGCCACGAAAGTAAGGGGAATTTTTTTTTTTTTAAAAAATCAACAACAATACCGAATTCAAATGTTATGATTAAAAAGACCATGAGATTTCAGTTAAACAGAGCTAATGTTTACACAATTAACTGCAAAATTACTAAAAATTCTTACGCTTGCTTCCAACGGAATTTTATTATTCGTGCAATGCGGGCGCTCCCGACGAAAGCAAGCTTGATACTGTTGGCGTGGAGCGTGGAAACCCTCGTTTGTGACCATGAGGCAGAGCTGTAAAAGTAACGATGTATTCGTTGCTGAGTAACGGGTTCGTCGCCTGACTGGAAGTACCAAATCGTTACTCACAAATTCATTTCGTTACTCGCATGTTTCGTTACTGGCATTTGTTGCATAGATACGAACACGTTACAGCTGCCGCAGGTAACTAATTTTGACAACTTGAATTCTAATTTTGTAGTTTTTATTTTGTTTAACATTAAAATTTACAGTGCATAATTTGTAAATAGAAAATTTGTATGGATAATTTGAGATAGTTTCTGTTTTTTCATTGATCGTTCCTTACTGAGATTTATTGATGTCAAACATTTATGAAATTTCTTTATTTTAAGATTTTATACCTTCTATTTTATTTTATAGTGTAATTTACAATATAAAAGTGTTGTCTAATAGTGTGTGATACACATATCTGCGCTTGTTTTGTTCTAATAATATTTAATTAAATTGCAATGGAGCGCACGCTACGGTGGCAATTTCCCTACACACTCATCATCCTTCCTTTCCTGCATCCTCCAACATATGCCCTCTACAAATTTTAACTTTAAATTCTTACAACGTTTTTGGTAAATTATTCATAATTTCTCTCTGTAGCTTATTCCAATCCATGACACCCTTACCTAAAAAAGAGAATCTTCCTACACCCTTCTACCTGAAATCGAGTGCCAGATTGTGATCTTGGTCATCATTTCCCTTCCAAGCCTTACTTTTAATTCTTACACCAATATCCTTCCGTGCCTCATCAACAATATACGCCTTGTACAATGCTATGACTCTCTTCACCCTCCTCCTGTCTTCCCATGAATCCTATTCCAGCTCTTTTATCATATCTGTTACAAATTGCATTCAGCGATAATTTCCAGAAACATATCTAGCAGCCCTTTTTTGCAGTTCTAGAATTCCATACACAAACAACAACGTACAATCACTTTATTCCTTTTGCCTGGTTTTAGTTATTGTATTAGTACCGCAGGCTCCATGTGAACAATGCGCTAATAGGTTTGATGTTGAATGTTTGCAGTATAAAGCCGCGGCCGAGGCCTCCCCATTCAAAAAAAAAAAAAAAATAATAGTAGAAACAAAAGAGAGAAAGATAAATCATTTTATTTAGCTTTCTCAACTAGTACAATTTGTACAAAACTTTTTGTTTTGGACAAGGTGCGTTTAAACGGCAGAGCAATATGATTGCTCTGTTGTGCTCTCCTTGTCCGATTTCCTACGTATTCCACCCGATCGCACATTTCTGAAGTTATTATTCCGCGTACCATTTTAAAAATAAATATTAAAATATTTCGCTTTATTCGCTCGTCAATAGATAAATAATTTAAAAGTTATGAATATCCCGCGTTGGTGTATATATATCGCAATGCAATATAGTTTGCATTGCCCTGTTCTGTAACTTCTGGAACTTCTCAATTTGTTCCTGGTTGGCATAAAGGAGCAGTTTTGAGCAATACTTCACATGACGCACAGTCATGGTTTTTTTAAATTAGGTTTCTCGTATAGGCTCTAACTAAATTGCCTACCCTATTCAGAGAGAGAGAGAGAGAGGGAGAGACATAGGGTAGCGCGCCGCGCTCTAATTCCGTTATTCTTGAAGATTTTAATATGCTGATCGATTTACTTCTAATCGTGGAATTTCAGCAGTCAACTTAATGAGATTATAGTCTGTGCAGCCGCCTCCCGGTCTATTAAATGTTTGTTGTTTTATGTATTATCAATTCTTGTTTTTGTTTAAAGTATAGCCTTTATACGAAATTTGCCAATAGGATAGTCGATAGCGTATCGAGGTCATACAACAGTTCCCATTCTGATATTAGATAGACTCTCATATTAGGTGGGTCGCGAAAAATTTTTTGCTTAAAAGTGGGTCGGGTACCAATAAAGGTTGGGAACCACTGATTTATGACATCATATCCTCAACTATTTGCTGTACAGCGATATTATTGTGCAGGTGCATGCACGTATACATTGACATATGCCATATGTAAAATAAGTTATGAATATCTTTTAGTAGCAAAAAAGTGATAAATTAAAACGTCAGACATGATGTTGTGTTTACAGCATTCCAATGTAAATTAGAAGGTAGTTTTTGAAGCGTATATGTATCTATCACGTCCTAATTCCTGCACTACGTGTCGCGGGGTGATGTAATTTTGTTGAAGCATTCAGTAGTATATGTAGATACTCTCTGCAGTGTGTCAATAGTTAAAAAGTAATAAGTTAAAACGTCATTGCTTATGCTGAAGTTTGACCGCATGAACAGCGAAAATTAAGTAAGCGATATTTTTTTTTTTTTTCATTTCATTTTTTCGGGAGGGGGGGGAGAGGGGAGGGGGGACAGCAAAAAAAATTCAGAATAGGTATGATATTAAAAATACCCCAATCTATCAGGTGGCCCCCCCTACAAACTAACATATGGGCGCCCATGTATGAGACCCACATTTTGAGTATCAAAAACGTGAGTTGGAGAAGGTGCAAAGAAGGGCTGCTAGATTTGTTTCTGGAAATTATCGCAGAACGCAATCAGTAACAGATATGATAAAAGAGCTGGAATGGGACTCATTGGAAGACAGAAGGAGGATGAAAAGGGTCATGGGAGTGTACAAGGTGTATATTGGTGTAAGAATTTAAAGTAATGCTTGGAAGGAAAAAGATGACCATGACCGCAAGCTGGCACTTGATCTCAGGCACAAGGGTGTAAAAAGATTCTCTTTTTTAGGTAAGGGTATCAGGGATTGGAATAAGAGAAACGAGAATAATTTACCAAAAACGTTGAAAGAATTTAAAGTTAAAATTTGTAAAGGATAAATGTAGGTGGATGCAGAAAAAGGGGGAAGATGGGTATTTATGGAAAATGCCACCGGAGCATGCGCTCCATTGAAATGTAATTTAATTTTAAAAAAACTTATGAAATGATATTCGATGTTGTTTCCTATCTGATCTGTTTGTGCAACCGTACGCAACACAAGCTGACTTCATAAAAACTTCGAAATTAGTGAATGAAATATTGAAAGCAGCAAACACAATGCTAAAAGCCCGATGTTTTGGGAAAAGCAATATGGCCGCCGCGCATGTGTAGTCGGCTCCAGAGTTTACAGGAAGCTTCACAGTTTTAGCTGTACGTTGTCTCCACTCTTTTCCTACCTCCATGCATGGAGGAATTCCTTCCTCCAAGATCAACGAGATCAAGACAGTATTGACAGGTTGGTGAATTTAACAGGCAACGTTTAGCTTAGGTCGACATTACACTGTAAAAGAGCTTTAATAAAATATTTTATAGTCTAATAGGACATATTTTTTAAAATATTTCTTTTATAAAATTTAATATGTTGGCATTACATTTTATAAAAGATTTCATCATCCAGGCAATATAAACAAAGAAAATGGCGCAAGCGAAGTTACCGAAGTTGATAAGGACTGCCGAATCCATGAAAATCTTGATTTCTGAGTACGAACAGAAGGAAATGTACAGTCAGAAACATGTAGACTGAAAGAATAGGAATAAAAAGGTGGACACTTACGCAAAGATTGCAAAGCTACTTATTTCTATGAAAGAAGGAAGTACTGTCGAAGACGTGAAAAAAGAAAATCTATTAAGAAGATAGTATTTGATAGGTTTCTGGAATAATTGCAGAGAGAATGCGCTGAGCAATACGGATGCTATACTGCAGAATGGTGTGGATCCGCCACCAGCAATTGAGTATATGGCTCGCTTCAGTTATACCGTAAAAATAGACACCCAATAGTGTATATATCGTTTGGTTCAAGGGTAATAATTCCGATCAACAATTTTTAAAAATATTGCGGTAAGTATTTATTGGACCTATACTGCAACTTCGACCATAATTTTCATAATATATCATATCCTCACATTGAAGTTCTTTCACTAAACTTTGATGAATCTTTTTCATACCAAGTCTTGCAATTCACGATCTAATCTAAATATGTTTGCTTCTCTTCTGTTTCTTCAATAAAATAAATATTGTAACAGTTGCACTTACTGCGTCTACACAAGTTAACTTCATTCATTTCGGAGAACTTTGGAAAAAAATTCTATGTAGTGTAGGCTGATGGGCCCGACAAAATAAATATAATAAAATCTTTTATGAAAGATCTTTGACAAAGATCTTTTACAGTGTAATGCTGGTCTTAAGGATTGAGATGCGTTACTCATTTTGGATTAAGCCCACTGGCATAACTGAGGAAGGTTATCAAGCGCGCATAATATAATCTTCGTCTTTTTTTCCCCCAATGGCGCCTGCGCATTGTCGCCATAACCATTGAAATAGCTTCGCTAGGGGCTAGATTGTAATTTAAAATAGTTTGGTTTGTTGAGTACTCAGTGGAGCGATCGTAATGACAGACTGCATAAGCAAGGCGTTTATTATGTGGACCAAATAGCAGCCCTAGCGCGGCTTGAATCTGAATGTAATAATTAGGTCGCACAAAATAAAGCGTGCTTCATGAGGCGCACCGAACAGGCAAGGCTTACAGCAGGGGTGGCCAACCCAAATAATCTTGTGATCCGCTTTCGAAATGCATCAGATCTCAGCGGGCCACACATAAAATTTTATATTCCCATATTAGATTCAGGCCAACTATAGACTTTTTTTTTTTTTTTAGTGAAAAATTGAAACATAGTGAGTTGTTATTGTTGTGTTTACTATTATTCTTACATTGAAACATAGATAACATAATAATAATGATATCTACTAAACGCACATTGTAAAGAAATATACAACGCTAAAAATGAAATATAAAAAATACATAAATATAAATGAAATAAAGTGAAATCGTTAAAAAAATATTTATTTTACTAGTGCGAAATTTGTTTCTCCCCTCTTTCACTTAGCTTTTGCAAATCGATTTCAATTTGGGTATTTGCACATTTAATTGGTGTTATGTTTGAGCTTGTTTTGTCAATTTCATTTTCAGAGGGGAAAAAAACCGATTCGCAGCTGTAAGTTGAACCAAAAGCGCTAACAACTCACGGGCCGGATAAATGTTCAAGGCGGGCCGCGGGTTGGCCACCCCTGGCTTACAGTGTCTGTATGTATTATATCAGACCTACCTTGAAAAATACGAAGCAGAATGGCGACAAGGAACTGGATTGGGAGTCATTGGAAGACAGAAGGCGGGTGAAGAGAGTATTTGGTTTGTTCAGGGCTTATAATAGTGATAATGCTGTGGATGGATATTAGTAGAAGAATTAGGAGTTATACATGGAAGGGAAGATGTTGCTATAATCATAATCTGGCAACTGAGTTGAGGCGAAAGGGAGTGGGGCTTCCATTAACTACGTGAGTACAAATAGGAGGGAGGGGGGTCCGGCGAAATCTTACCATGTGGAGGGAGGTGGAGATCGACAGAAATCCCACGTCAATATTTTATTTCAGATTGCCGTCCTTCAAATCACAGCGTGGTCCAAAATCACGTCGATCTCACTTTAGGAAGAAGGGGGGGAGGGATGCAACCAGTAGCGAGATGACTAGATGGGTCATCTCGTACAATGTAAATTAATTATTGTTTGATATAATAACATAAGAAATAAATAGATATTCTTTTCTTGAGTTGGAGACAGAAATCCGCGTCTAGCTAAGGGTTGTGTTAGCGTGAGCGACAGTCTGACTTAGCCGGAAGTGTCTGGTAGGTCGAGGGATCCGTAGATGCGCCGTTTGGTTTGTGTTGTAGGAAAATTATTTCTACATATCCTCCCGAACAACACCGACAAAACCCGAAGACTCTTAGCAAATGAGAGGCAATGTATTAGCCGGCGAGAGGGGATACTTTTGCGAAGCCAATCCGATGTGTTTATTTCCTCACGTGGTTGGAAATGTTACAAATTTTGTGTTTTTCATGATACTCGCCGAGGAGATGGAGAGACGAGCTCTGAGGGGCGAGAAGAGGTTATTCCGTCCAGAACGGTCGCGCTGGCAACTGCCTGCTAGAGTACGGCGGATGATTTCGTTCTGGAGGCTTCGATGACTGAACGCCTAGTCCGATCGATGTTGTCACTTGTGTTGGTTGGCGTGACAAGTGCCTAGCATTACCTGGATGGTGCGCCGTTGAGAGACGACAGCGCTCTTGTTACGACGCTGCGTGCAGCCAGACAGACACGGTAATTATACCTCCAGAAACAGTGTGTACTCAGACGAATTATTGAGATAGCCCTTTATGGCCTGATGAGTGTGAGTTCTTATACCGCCGGACATTAATTCCTGAGCTAGTTGTGTCTAAAAGCCGAGCGCTTTTTTTAATTTCTTTATCCAGTTTGAATTGAATGACTGACTTCCATGTTTGGAAACTTTCGATAACTGTTATTTGTGGGAACAAATTAACTCCCTGGCGCCCTATGTAATCCAGTTAAATCTAATGTTTTCTTGTTATCATTGTCATACAAGAATCGCTCTCGTCATGTATAAGAGAGTTTTTGCTTCAGTTGCATATGGAATTTGTAAGTCTTTGTAATGTAGATGTATTGCAATTTCATAGTTTCAAATAACAATAATTGTTTGTTTGCTATTTCACATCTGTAAGACGAGGTATTGCATTGAATTGTATTTTGCACAGATAGATGTTTAAGATTAATGGTAAATATACCTCTGTCTGTAAGCAGTAATGTGTACCTAATAAACCAATATTTTAGGGTCTTTTCAAATATTAATAACAGAAGTAATGGTTTCACCTCTGTTTGCTGAAATTAATATATGTGCTTTGCATAAGGTAGTGGAAGATGGCGATTATAAATCATGCAAGGTAAGCAATTAATCTGCCCAACCAACCAATCCGCTACACCACCAAGAGTGAGGAAGGTCCAGATTTACTAAAATGCTGCTCACGTAATTAATGGATGCCTCCTCAAAGAGTCAGGGGCTGGAATAAATTACCAAGGAAAGTAATGGACAGTTTACACTGAAGGAGCTAAAAGTTGGAATTTGTAAAGGAAGGACGGAGGTAGGTGGTGAAAAATCATGACACAGTAAAGTGAAGTGAGTAGGGACACTGCCACAGGAGCGTGTGTGCTCCGTCGCAATTGAAATTAAATTAAAATTGAATATATCGTTCACCTCGGACCAATCTTTTGAGCTTCCTGTGCACTTCAAACTTAACGATACTTCACTTTGATGGCAGTGTTATCGTTATGTTTCATTTCTGGAAGCATAAATATTTCATTAACTAGTGTAAGCCCGTTAGTCTTTCCGTTTTCGCTGTTATAGACGATCATTTTCCATTCTCTTGGAAAATTTCCTAGTCCAAAACAGATTCCCAGTTCGAGCCTGCTTCAGTTGGTTTGCTCATCTTCTTCTTGATCTTCCAATTGGTCTTTTGCCCATCATCTTTTTTTTAAATAAGCTTTTGATAGTCTTGTGCACTTCATTCTTTTAACATGCCCAAACAATTTAAGTTTAGATAAACTACGTGTTTCTACCATGGATTCATTTAAATCTAGGTTTGATATAATCTCTTAATTGTTTATATGATCATATCTAATTTTCTGGAGGGAAAATAATAGTTAAAACTCCAATCATATTCAGGTCCTAAAAGAAGAGAGTGATTTAAACATGTAAAATGAAAACCTATAAGAGAGCATCTAGGTAAACCAACTGTGTTTACAATCTTCAAAATTTACTATCAGAAACCAAACTCTGAAGGCTAAAAATTGCCTGAAACATCATTTTATATTGATATAATTAATAAGGAAGAAATGTGACAAGAATTTGGTGTTAATAACGACCAACAGTAAGCGTGCTATGATACTAATACTTTTTTGAAATATGAGGAAAAAATTACTAGTACTACCATGCTCATATTAATCCGAACGACCTGAATTGCACATCGCTACATTTCCTCCTGGGACTTATTCAACCCAATATACACATCTATGAAGACAGTACTATACCCAGGAGGTGGTACAGTCTCACGACTATTAAAATTGAGCCACAGCCACCTCCCATAAAACGAAATACGTTTCCGCTTTTTTGTTTCATAAACCGAAATAGTGATTACATTTCGGCAATAAAAGAGTTATAGGAACATCGAATACGTTTAATTTACTCTTTTAAAGACATTTTACAGTTATTAAATATTCACACATACACGAAAGTTACCAATCTCAACAAAATGCTGGTTTTTAGAAAGTACTGGATAAAAACAAAATGCAGATTTTATACCCGTCTACAACAACTTAAAATGACTCGAAATTTACGTTAATATTCAACGTTTGCTGTGTATTATAATTTTTGGAAACAGTACAGACTTATCTAAGAGTTCAGTCAAATATATAACACGTAACAAGATTTCTGATTTAATAATTTTGGCAGTGGTCTTGTAAGTATGCTTGCCTGTAAAAGCAATTCTTTTAGTTCTGTCGTTCTTGAACATACTTAGCGTGGAACAATAGAAAAGAGTCATAACATTAATGTTCTGGCTGACGTGAGACACTGTCAACGCAGCATGTGTGAGTAGGATTTGAAAAACACTTTTCTATTAAATTTAACTTCACCGTAAAGATTTCTGTCACTCAACATTCCCCATTTTTTCTAGTGCTCATAACAAAGTCGGGCGATTGATCATTGATGTAATACGTAATGATAAATGTTTAAAATAATCAAGGAACTAAATCAAACTAATGTGTCTATTGTGCGAAAAAGTTTTTTTTAGCTACTGTCCTTATTCTGCGACAACGATAATTTCTAGCCTGTGGTATAGGGAAGCAAATGAGAAATGAAATGGAAAGTGGCTGTTCTTACGAAAAAAATTCTCATCAAGGAAGAACATAAAATTCAAAGCTTCCGTATTTAAAAACATGCTGCTCCGACTAATGATAGCTAATGATATAATTGATGCATAACCGTAACTGGGAATTATTCGTAGCATGGAGTTATCTTCCCTGTCCTATCGCGTTGACCGCTATATCCGGGAGTCCGTAAAAGATTCTGTTTGCGGTAAGGGGCAAAATCGTTTACCGGTAGCACAAAAAGAATATACATTATTAAAGAAGTGCAGAAATTTTAAAAGTTAATTCTAACGCATATCACCATTGATGAAAAGTTTCTTTAATTTTATTTCCTAAATTTAAAATTCCAAGAAATAAACAGTAAATTCCAGGAACGAGGAAAGATAATGCCTGGCTCGTTATTAGTTTCTCCTACCACAGTTTCCGTCTCTGGTAAGCCTGACGCTATGGTGCTGTAATTGGCTCAGGTTCGGATATGCTGATCGCGGAAGCTACGAGGTGCGATGTCTTGCGGTTCCACGGTTCGAGTCAGCCGAGGGCATAAGTGGTTTAATGATGCGTTATGTTTTTGTTGCGTTACCCGTACACTGGGACAGTTAAAACATATTTTACACCTATTGGGAAGTTGAAATTACAAATTTCTGTCTGTATCTATTGTGAAATCAAAATTCGTTGTTATTCTTCAATAAAGTCACTATTATTTCAAAGGCACGGAAGAGGTTAGTATTCTAAAAACGTAAACGAATTCGGCAACGATATTTGAGAAATGGCAATTCCTCATTCCGTTGAGTAATTTCGAGATTTTTTATTTAAACAGAATTTTTGATAGCTAGATCGTGAGTGTGAATTGACTACTGTCTAGTGCCACTGATGAAATGTACCCTTCACCCAATTCGTTCAGCTATTAATTAATGTAAAATTCCGGGAAATAAACAATAACTTTCAGTAACGAGGAAAGATAATTCCAAGCTGTTTATGCGTTGTAGCCATCTCATCTTCCGTCTCTGGTAAGCCTGCCGCGATGGGGTAGTAAGTGGCTCATATTCGCGGATGCAGATCCCGGAAGCTAGTGCGTTGTCTCGTGGTTCCACGGTTCGAGTCGCGCCGCGCGAAAAAGTGGTTAAACGATGCGTTATGTTTTTCTTGTGTTACCCGTACACTGAGACAGTAAAAACGTATTATACACCTATTGAGACGTTAAAATTACAGATTTCTGCCTGTATCTATTGAGAAATCCAAATTCATTGTTATTTTTCTGTAAAGTCATTATTATTGCAAAGGCCTGGAAGAAATTAGTTTTTTTTTTTTATTTATTTAACCCGAAACTTTTTTGGCTGGATCGTGAATGTGACTTGACTACTGTCTAATGCCGCTGAAGAACTTTGCCTATTTGTTTGATGAACAGTAACACAATCAAGATTTAATTTAAACTGCTGGTATCTGTATGTATTGACATATTAACTCATTGTATGCTGAATTGACGCTAAAGTAAATACAATCATGTTGTGGATACTGAAATTTGTAACAATCTAGTCTTAAAGTATAAATTGTTCGCGATCATTCATTTCGCCAAAGGGTAAAGTAAAAGGTTTGTTTTCTCATAGTTGTGGAAAAACGATAGCCAGTATATAGACGTCATAAAATCCACGAGGACTATGAGAAAGAAGAGTGGTTTTATAAATATCCTACGTTTCATTTATTCTAAACAAAACTCTATCAGTTTCTAATTTTTTTAAATTTTTGTCTCAAGATAAGTATCATAACAGAAACAAATAGTGACACTTATTTCTTCGTAATGTTTTGTTAATAGAAAACTTAAAAAAAAATACGTATCAGCTGATAGATGACGATAGCACTATCAAGCGTTACATTGTAATTCATTATAAGGATTTATAGTTAGTCTCAGTTACACTCGGCAAGTGATGTGTGGTAGGATCATCATGAGGAAATAGGGCTGTTTACACACAGCGTTGAACGCGCAGCCTTTCCGTGAACGGCTCGTATGGAATAGCCATTCCCAGGATATTCCTACTTCTTAAAGAATGTATAATCATTAATTTTCTATATATACTCGTACAGTCTTTGCATTAAATGTGGACAGCGCTGTCATGTTCTACCAATCTTTTTGCAAAATCTGGCATCAATCTCATCCCAGGAAAGAGTAAGGCAATGCTGGATCCGCCTTTTGGCAATATCATTGGGGGATATTTCATTCAGAGCCATCTATATTTCAGATTATTCATTTCCGTATGTCAATGCATGAAACAAAACTATAATTAAGCTCCTCCCCACTGACGATTCATAATGGCGGGGTAGTTTATCAAACTTACCCTACATTTCAATAACACTTTAAATAAATTCATATCGTAAAACCTATCGAAAAGTTGTAATTAACGGGAATGCATTAAAGCGAGGCAAAAAATAACCCCTAAGGCTCCGTTCTACTTTTTACTACAACTGAGTAGCGTAAAACTTTAACGATCATTATTTACATACTGGTTAAGCTAATTCTTTCCGATACCATTTCACTCATAATGTGGTGTGTGGACATACCAGCGAATAACCATTCGAGGAGGTAGAATTTTTAGTACTATCAAACTACAGAAACAAGAGATTATTTCGAAAAATATTGAATGAAACAGTCTTCCTAGGCAGCATTGTTAACAAACTGACGAGTAGGTATCTAGCTTGAGCGGGTGGCGGGGGGGGGGGGGGCGGGGGGGTCCTGTGGTTAGCGTTGTGGTTTTCTGAACCTGCGGTTCAAATCCACGTATTTCATACTCTTTTAAATTTTTTTCCCCTTTTATAAGTTCCGAACCTACACTATGCTTATACATATTATATATTCTTGATTCCTTCCAAACTGCCTCAGGGAATAAGATACTTAAGGAATCTCTTATAACCGAAACTATCAAATGATTTTTAACCAACTACCAACATGAAAGTAAACAATTTTGCGGCGGCAGCGCTGAAAGAAAGCTACTCTGGTTCCCAGCCACGCCGAAATCAGATCGTCTGTCCCATTTCCAACTGTATACGTTTATCGAAAATAATCATTTCGCAGTAGAACGAATTTACGTTTCAGAAACAATTAATTTATCGTTGGAATTATGTCTCTAATTTTAAGCCATGTCTATCATTAATTCTGTAGTTGGTCGATAATGATCATACACCGTAGTCAAGGAAAACAAAAATATAATGTAAAAACATGAAAGGAAATCGCATAGAACCAAATATTAGTACTGTAACAAATTAAATGACCATTGTCACTCAAAAATTAAAAACTAGGTTATTATCGTAGGACTAGCATAAATTCTTTTATTACTGGTATAGGTAAAGAAAGTTAATTGAGAATCGGGATTGAAGTAGAGAGTTCTAAAATTACTGCTTTAAAGCGTAGCGACTTGATACCTGCTGGATTTAAAAACTAATTACTTAATAAATCATACAATTTTTGTGTTATTCTTTGTTTGCGATTACTTCAGTATAATAACATAAATAGATACCACCATTTGGCGAAGAAGGATGTCACCACTCGTGTGAGTGTTCTTTAGTCTCGTGTGTGAAGTGGTAAGGTGACTTTTCGTCACCCGTGATAGTCGACTCCAAAATAGACTAAGCCGCAAAAATTCAAACAAACACAGCCTACCGGTAAAGAAAGTTCGACAGTGCCTTAGGATCGGAGGACCGAGCGTAGTGGATGAGCCTTAACGCTCTGGCCTCGCATTCGGGAGGAGGCGGGTTTGAATACCCGTCCGACTATTAGAGGCGGAAAAGGACTAGTGGCAAGGATTTCACCAATGGCCTCTTGGAACTATTCCGGTATTCAAATAGAGTGTTTGGGGAAATCAGTTGAAACCCCAAATCTAGGTGGCCGGACTATGATTCCAACCTGTGTCCTCCCGAATGAGAGGCCAGAGCGTCACAGCGTCTACAAGAATGCGTGTGTCGAATGACATAGAAAATTGTATAATTGTTCAGCCCTTAAAACAATGTATACATTCAAGAAAGTAAATTGAAACTTTGCTTGGGAGACCTTAGATTTTGGATTTCCCTCTTACAGTTTTATTTTCCAGCAGTGACTTGCAGTCTTAAGTTGCATAATTGTAGTGAAAAAACAATAAAAAAACTTTAGCCGAATTTGCTGCTCGTGATGAATTATTACGTGTATTATTTGCGTTATAAAGGTGTTCTTCTTAGCCGAAGGAAGTAGGAAAGTTCACACTTATTTCCTCCTGCAACGCTGCCACATCTACTTCCTCCAACGTTGCACGATTTCTGCCTTCTGGCAGTGCTCCGGAAATTCCTATACAAGGAATCTTGTCTCATAGCTAGGCGATATCATAAGAAGAGACACATTGCCGAAATGGAAAATCATTTTTCTTCCACGTCTCATATTTTTATTTAACTGATTTTTTTCTGTTTTTAACAGTTTGATTCTTTATACAGATTATCAATAACTATTCATTCACGAGATTTTGTATCTATATAAATCTTCACTTTGGTTATATAATGGACGAAGCACGTTTATTCCTAAAGGCGGAGTGGCTGAACGGTAATGCGCTGACCTGTGGAGCTGTTGATCCTAGGTTCGATTCCACTTGCTGTTGGGTATTTTTTCGTTGATTATTCCTTTTCACTTGTTGCAAAATACATATCATATGTATATACGTATAAATAACTTATTGTATTTTATGGCAAATTGTTTAAAAATAAATTCTAATATCAAGCGCGAATACACTTGTCATCGGATGTCAATACATACAATACATACAGATACCAGCAGTTTAAAATTAAATCTTGATTGTGTTACTGTTCATCAAAACAAATAGGCCAAAGTTCTTCAGCGGCATTAGACAGTAGTCAAGTCACATTCACGATCCAGCCAAAAAAGTTTCGGGTTAAATAAATAAATTAAAAAAAAAACTAATTTCTTCCAGGCCTTTGCAATAATAATGACTTTACAGAAAAATAACAATGAATTTGGATTTCTCAATAGATTACAGGCAGAAATCTGTAATTTTAACGTCTCAATAGGTGTATAATACGTTTTTTACTGTCTCAGTGTACGGGTAACACAAGAAAAAACATAACGCATCGTTTAACCACTTTTTCCGCGGCGCGACTCGAACCGTGGAACCACGAGACAACGCACTAGCTTCCGGGATCTGCATCCGCGAATATGAGCCACTTACCACCCATCGCGTCAGGCTTACCAGAGACGGAAGATGAGGTGGCTACAACGCATAAACAGCTTGGCATTATCTTTCCTCGTTCCTGAAAGTTATTGTTTATTTCCCGGAATTTTACATTAATTAATAGCTGAACGAATTGGGTGAAGGGTAAATTTCATCAGTGGCACTAGACAGTAGTCAATTCACACTCACGATCTGGCTATCAAAAATTCTGTTTAAATAAAAAATCTCGAAATTACTCAACGGAATGAGGAATTGCCATTTCTCAAATATCGTTGCCGAATTCGTTTACGTTTTTAGAATACTAACCTCTTCCGTGCCTTTGAAATAATAGTGACTTTATTGAAGAATAACAACGAATTTTGATTTCACAATAGATACAGGCAGAAATTTGTAATTTCAACTTCCCAATAGGTGTAAAATATGTTTTCACTGTCCCAGTGTACGGGTAACCCAAGAAAAACATAACGCATCATTTAACCACTTTTGCCCTCGGCTGACTCGAACCGTGGAACCGCAAGACATCGCACCTCGTAGCTTCCGGGATCAGCATATCCGAACCTGAGCCAATTACAGCACCATAGCGTCAGGCTTACCAGAGACGGAAGCTGTGGTAGGAGAAACTAATAACGAGCCAGGCATTATCTTTCCTCGTTCCTGGAATTTACTGTTTATTTCTTGGAATTTTAAATTTAGGAAATAAAATTAAAGAAACTTTTCATCAATGGTGATATGCGTCAGAATTAACTTTTAAAATTTCTGCACTTCTTTAATAATGTATATTCTTTTTGTGCTACGGTTAACGATTTTGCCCCTTACCGCAAACCGAATTTTTTACGGACTCCCGGAGATAGCGGTCAACGCGATAGGACAGGGAAGATAACTCCATGCTACGAATAATTCCCAGTTGGGTTATGCATCAATTATATCATTAGCTATCACTAGTCGGAGCAGCATGTTTTTAAATACGGAAGCTTTGAATTTTATGTTCTTCTTGATGAGAATTTTTTTCGTAAGAACAGCCACTTTCCATTTCATTTCTCATTTGCTTCCCAATACCACAGGCTAGAAATTATCGTTGTCGCACAATAAGGACATTAGCTAAAAAAAACTTTTTCGCACAATAGACACATTAGTTTGATTTAGTTCCTTGATTATTTTAAACAGTTATCATTACGTATTACATCAATGATCAATCGCCCGACTTTGTTATGAGCACTAGAAAAAATGGGGAATGTTGAGTGACAGAAATCTTTACGGTGAAGTTAAATTTAATAGAAAAGTGTCTTTCAAATCCTACTCACACATGCTGCGTTGACAGTGTCTCACGTCAGCCAGAACATTAATGTTATGATTCTTTTCTATTGTTCCACGCTAAGTATGTTCAAGAAACGACAGAACTAAAAGAATTGCTTTTACAGGCAAGCATACTTACAAGACCACTGCCAAAATTATTAAATCCGAAATCTTGTTACGTGTTATATATTTGACTGAACTCTTAGATAAGTCTGTACTGTTTCCAAAAATTATAATACACAGCAAACGTTGAATATTAACGTAAATTTCGAGTCATTTTAAGTTGTTGTAGACGGGTATAAAATCTGCATTTTTGTTGTTATCCAGTACTTGCTAAAAACCAGCATTTTGTTTGAGATTGGTAACTTTCGTGTTATGTGTGAACACTTAATAACTGTAAAATGTCTTTAAAACAGTAAATGAAACGTATTCGATGTTCCTATAACTCTTTTATTGCCGAAATGTAATCACTATTTCGGTTTATGAAACAAAAAAGCGGAAATGTATTTCGTTTTATGGGAGGTGGATGTGGCTCAATTTTAATAGTCGTGAGACTGTACCACCTCCTGGGTATAGTACTGTCTTCGTAGATGTGTATAATGGGTTGAATAAGTCCCAGGAGGAAATGTAGCGATGTGCAATTCAGGTCGTTCGGATTAATATGAGGAAAAAATTACTAGTACTACCATGCTCATATTAATCCGAACGACCTGAATTGCACATCGCTACATTTCCTCCTGGGACTTATTCAACCCAATATACACATCTATGAAGACAGTACTATACCCAGGAGGTGGTACAGTCTCACGACTATTAAAATTGAGCCACAGCCACCTCCCATAAAACGAAATACGTTTCCGCTTTTTTGTTTCATAAACCGAAATAGTGATTACATTTCGGCAATAAAAGAGTTATAGGACATCGAATACGTTTAATTTACTCTTTTAAAGACATTTTTACAGTTATTAAATATTCACACATAACACGAAAGTTACCAATCTCAAACAAAATGCTGGTTTTTAGAAAGTACTGGATAACAACAAAATGCAGATTTTATACCCGTCTACAACAACTTAAAATGACTCGAAATTTACGTTAATATTCAACGTTTGCTGTGTATTATAATTTTTGGAAACAGTACAGACTTATCTAAGAGTTCAGTCAAATATATAACACGTAACAAGATTTCGGATTTAATAATTTTGGCAGTGGTCTTGTAAGTATGCTTGCCTGTAAAAGCAATTCTTTTAGTTCTGTCGTTTCTTGAACATACTTAGCGTGGAACAATAGAAAAGAAGTCATAACATTAATGTTCTGGCTGACGTGAGACACTGTCAACGCAGCATGTGTGAGTAGGATTTGAAAACACTTTTCTATTAAATTTAACTTCACCGTAAAGATTTCTGTCACTCAACATTCCCCATTTTTTCTAGTGCTCATAACAAAGTCGGGCGATTGATCATTGATGTAATACGTAATGATAACTGTTTAAAATAATCAAGGAACTAAATCAAACTAATGTGTCTATTGTGCGAAAAAGTTTTTTTTAGCTACTGTCCTTATTGTGCGACAACGATAATTTCTAGCCTGTGGTATTAGGGAAGCAAATGAGAAATGAAATGGAAAGTGGCTGTTCTTACGAAAAAAATTCTCATCAAGGAAGAACATAAAATTCAAAGCTTCCGTATTTAAAAACATGCTGCTCCGACTAATGATAGCTAATGATATAATTGATGCATAACCGCTAACTGGGAATTATTCGTAGCATGGAGTTATCTTCCCTGTCCTATCGCGTTGACCGCTATCTCCGGGAGTCCGTAAAAAATTCGGTTTGCGGTAAGGGGCAAAATCGTTAACCGTAGCACAAAAAGAATATACATTATTAAAGAAGTGCAGAAATTTTAAAAGTTAATTCTGACGCATATCACCATTGATGAAAAGTTTCTTTAATTTTATTTCCTAAATTTAAAATTCCAAGAAATAAACAGTAAATTCCAGGAACGAGGAAAGATAATGCCTGGCTCGTTATTAGTTTCTCCTACCACAGTTTCCGTCTCTGGTAAGCCTGACGCTATGGTGCTGTAATTGGCTCAGGTTCGGATATGCTGATCGCGGAAGCTACGAGGTGCGATGTCTTGCGGTTCCACGGTTCGAGTCAGCCGAGGGCATAAAGTGGTTTAATGATGCGTTATGTTTTTGTTGCGTTACCCGTACACTGGGACAGTTAAAACATATTTTACACCTATTGGGAAGTTGAAATTACAAATTTCTGTCCTGTATCTATTGTGAAATCAAAATTCGTGTTATTCTTCAATAAAGTCACTATTATTTCAAAGGCACGGAAGAGGTTAGTATTCTAAAAACGTAAACGAATTCGGCAACGATATTTGAGAAATGGCAATTCCTCATTCCGTTGAGTAATTTCGAGATTTTTTATTTAAACAGAATTTTTGATAGCTAGATCGTGAGTGTGAATTGACTACTGTCTAGTGCACTGATGAAATGTACCCTTCACCCAATTCGTTCAGCTATTAATTAATGTAAAATTCCGGGAAATAAACAATAACTTTCAGTAACGAGGAAAGATAATTCCAAGCTGTTTATGCGTTGTAGCCATCTCATCTTCCGTCTCTGGTAAGCCTGCCGCGATGGGGTAGTAAGTGGCTCATATTCGCGGATGCAGATCCCGGAAGCTAGTGCGTTGTCTCGTGGTTCCACGGTTCGAGTCGCGCCGCGCGAAAAAGTGGTTAAACGATGCGTTATGTTTTTCTTGTGTTACCCGTACACTGAGACAGTAAAAACGTATTATACACCTATTGAGACGTTAAAATTACAGATTTCTGCCTGTATCTATTGAGAAATCCAAATTCATTGTTATTTTTCTGTAAAGTCATTATTATTGCAAAGGCCTGGAAGAAATTAGTTTTTTTTATTTTTATTTATTTAACCCGAAACTTTTTTGGCTGGATCGTGAATGTGACTTGACTACTGTCTAATGCCGCTGAAGAACTTTGCCTATTTGTTTGATGAACAGTAACACAATCAAGATTTAATTTAAACTGCTGGTATCTGTATGTATTGACATATTAACTCATTGTATGCTGAATTGACGCTAAAGTAAATACAATCATGTGGATACTGAAATTTGTAACAATCTAGTCTTAAAGTATAAATTGTTCGCGATCATTCATTTCGCCAAAGTGTAAAGTAAAAGGTTTGTTTCCTCATAGTTGTGGAAAAACGATAGCCAGTATATAGACGTCATAACATCCACGAGGACTATGAGAAAGAAGAGTGGTTTTATAAATATCCTACGTTTCATTTATTCTAAACAAAACTCTATCAGTTTCTAAATTTTTTTAAATTTTTGTCTCAAGATAAGTATCATAACAGAAACAAATAGTGACACTTATTTTTTCGTAATGTTTTGTTAATAGAAAACTTTAAAAAAATACGTATCAGCTGATAGATGACGATAGCACTATCAAGCGCTACATTGTAATTCATTATAAGGATTTATAGTTTGTCTCAGTTACACTCGGCAAGTGATGTGTGGTAGGATCATCATGAGGAAATAGGGCTGTTTACACACAGCGTTGAACGCGCAGCCTTTCCGTGAACGGCTCGTATGGAATATCCATTCCCAGGATATTCCTACTTCTTAAAGAATGCATAATCATTAATTTTCTATATATACTCGTACAGTCTTTGCATTAAATGTGGACAGCGCTGTCATGTTCTATCAGTCTTTTTGCACAATCTGGCATCAATCTCATCCCAGGAAAGAGTAAGGCAATGCTGGATCCGCCTTTTGGCAATATCATTGGGGGATATTTCATTCAGAGCCATCTATATTTCAGATTATTCATTTCCGTAAGTCAATGCATGAAACAAAACTATAATTAAGCTCCTCCCCACTGACGATTCATAATGGCGGGGTAGTTTCATCAACCTTCCCCTACATTTCAATAACACTTTAAATAAATTCATATCGTAAAACCTATCGCAAAAGTTGTAATTAACGGGAATGCATTAAAGCGAGGCAAAAAATAACCCCTAAGGCTCCGTTCTACTTTTTACTACAACTGAGTAGCGTAAAACTTTAACGATCATTATTTACATACTGGTTAAGCTAATTCCTTTCCGATAATATTTCACTCATAATGTGGTGTGTGGACATACCAGCGAATAACCATTCGAGGAGGTAGAATTTTTAGTACTATCGAAACTACAGAAACAAGAGATTATTTCGGAAAATATTGAATGAAACAGTCTTCCTAGGCAGCATTGTTAACAAACTGACGAGTAGGTATCTAGCTTGAGCGGGTGGGGGGGGGGGGGGGGGCGGGGGGGTCCTGTGGTTAGCGTTGTGGTTTTCTGAACCTGCGGTTCAAATCCACGTATTTCATACTCTTTTAAATTTTTTTTCCCCTTTTATAAGTTCCGAACCTACACTATGCTTATACATATTATATATTCTTGATTCCTTCCAAACTGCCTCAGGGAATAAGATACTTAAGGAATCTCTTATAACCGAAACTATCAAATGATTTTTAACCAACTACCAACATGAAAGTAAACAATTTTGCGGCGGCAGCGCTGAAAGAAAGCTACTCTGGTTCCCAGCCACGCCGAAATCAGATCGTCTGTCCCATTTCCAACTGTATACGTTTATCGAAAATAATCATTTCGCAGTAGAACGAATTTTACGTTTCAGAAACAATTAATTTATCGTTGGAATTATGTCTCTAATTTTAAGCCATGTCTATCATTAATTCTGTAGTTGGTCGATAATGATCATACACCGTAGTCAAGGAAAACAAAAATATAATGTAAAAACATGAAAGGAAATCGCATAGAACCAAATATTAGTACTGTAACAAATTAAATGACCATTGTCACTCAAAAATTAAAAACTAGGTTATTATCGTAGGACTAGCATAAATTCTTTTATTACTGGTATAGGTAAAGAAAGTTAATTGAGAATCGGGATTGAAGTAGAGAGTTCTAAAATTACTGCTTTAAAGCGTAGCGACTTGATACCTGCTGGATTTAAAAACTAATTACTTAATAAATCATACAATTTTTGTGTTATTCTTTGTTTGCGATTACTTCAGTATAATAACATAAATAGATACCACCATTTGGCGAAGAAGGATGTCACCACTCGTGTGAGTGTTCTTTAGTCTCGTGTGTGAAGTGGTAAGGTGACTTTTCGTCACCCGTGATAGTCGACTCCAAAATAGACTAAGCCGCAAAAATTCAAACAAACACAGCCTACCGGTAAAGAAAGTTCGACAGTGCCTTAGGATCGGAGGACCGAGCGTAGTGGATGAGCCTTAACGCTCTGGCCTCGCATTCGGGAGGAGGCGGGTTTGAATACCCGTCCGACTATTAGAGGCGGAAAAGGACTAGTGGCAAGGATTTCACCAATGGCCTCTTGGAACTATTCCGGTATTCAAATAGAGTAGTTTGGGGAAATCGTTGAAACCCCAAATCTAGGTGGCCGGACTATGATTCCAACCTGTGTCCTCCCGAATGAGAGGCCAGAGCGTCACAGCGTCTACAAGAATGCGTGTGTCGAATGACATAGAAAATTGTATAATTGTTCAGCCCTTAAAACAATGTATACATTCAAGAAAGTAAATTGAAACTTTGCTTGGGAGACCTTAGATTTTGGATTTCCCTCTTACAGTTTTATTTTCCAGCAGTGACTTGCAGTCTTAAGTTGCATAATTGTAGTGAAAAAACAATAAAAAACTTTAGCCGAATTTGCTGCTCGTGATGAATTATTACGTGTATTATTTGCGTTATAAAGGTGTTCTTCTTAGCCGAAGGAAGTAGGAAAGTTCACACTTATTTCCTCCTGCAACGCTGCCACATCTACTTCCTCCAACGTTGCCACGATTTCTGCCTTCTGGCAGTGCTCCGGAAATTCCTATACAAGGAATCTTGTCTCATAGCTAGGCGATATCATAAGAAGAGACACATTGCCGAAATGGAAAATCATTTTTCTTCCACGTCTCATATTTTTATTTAACTGATTTTTTTCTGTTTTTAACAGTTTGATTCTTTATACAGATTATCAATAACTATTCATTCACGAGATTTTGTATCTATATAAATCTTCACTTTGGTTATATAATGGACGAAGCACGTTTATTCCTAAAGGCGGAGTGGCTGAACGGTAATGCGCTGACCTGTGGAGCTGTTGATCCTAGGTTCGATTCCACTTGCTGTTGGGTATTTTTTCGTTGATTATTTCCTTTTCACTTGTTGCAAAATACATATCATATGTATATACGTATAAATAACTTATTGTATTTTATGGCAAATTGTTTTAAAAATAAATTCTAATATCAAGCGCGAATACACTTGTCATCGGATGTCAATACATACAATACATACAGATACCAGCAGTTTAAATTAAATCTTGATTGTGTTACTGTTCATCAAACAAATAGGCAAAGTTCTTCAGCGGCATTAGACAGTAGTCAAGTCACATTCACGATCCAGCCAAAAAAGTTTCGGGTTAAATAAATAAATAAAAAAAACTAATTTCTTCCAGGCCTTTGCAATAATAATGACTTTACAGAAAAATAACAATGAATTTGGATTTCTCAATAGATACAGGCAGAAATCTGTAATTTTAACGTCTCAATAGGTGTATAATACGTTTTTACTGTCTCAGTGTACGGGTAACACAAGAAAAACATAACGCATCGTTTAACCACTTTTTTCGCGCGGCGCGACTCGAACCGTGGAACCACGAGACCACGCACTAGCTTCCGGGATCTGCATCCGCGAATATGAGCCACTTACCACCCCATCGTGGAAGGCTTACCAGAGACGGAAGATGAGATGGCTACAACGCATAAACTGCTTGGCATTATCTTTCCTCGTTACTGAAAGTTATTGTTTATTTCCCGGAATTTTACATTAATTAATAGCTGAACGAATTGGGTGAAGGGTACATTTCATCAGTGGCACTAGACAGTAGGCAATTCACACTCACGATCTAGCTATCAAAAATTCTGTTTAAATAAAAAATCTCGAAATTACTCAACGGAATGAGGAATTGCCATTTCTCAAATATCGTTGCCGAATTCATTTACGTTTTTAGAATACTAACCTCTTCCGTGCCTTTGAAATAATAGTGACTTTATTGAAGAATAACAACGAATTTTGATTTCACAATAGATACAGACAGAAATTTGTAATTTCAACTTCCCAATAGGTGTAAAATATGATTTCACTGTCCCAGTGTACGGGTAACGCATGAAAAACATAACGCATCATTTAACTACTTTTGCCCTCGGCTGACTCGAACCGTGGAACCGCAATACATCGCACCTCGTAGCTTCCGGGATCAGCATATCCGAACCTGAGCCAATTACAGCACCATAGCGTCAGGCTTACCAGAGACGGAAACTGTGGTAGGAGAAACTAATAACGAGCCAAGCATTATCTTTCCTCGTTCCTGGAATTTACTGTTTATTTCTTGGAATTTTAAATTTAGGAAATAAAATTAAAGAAACTTTTCATCAATGGTGATATGCGTCAGAATTAACTTTTAAAATTTCTGCACTTCTTTAATAATGTATATTCTTTTTGTGCTACGGTAAACGATTTTGCCCCTTACCGCAAACAGAATCTTTTACGGACTCCCGGATATAGCGGTCAACGCGATAGGACAGGGAAGATAACTCCATGCTACGAATAATTCCCAGTTACGGTTATGCATCAATTATATCATTAGCTATCATTAGTCGGAGCAGCATGTTTTTAAATACGGAAGCTTTGAATTTTATGTTCTTCCTTGATGAGAATTTTTTTCGTAAGAACAGCCACTTTCCATTTCATTTCTCATTTGCTTCCCTATACCACAGGCTAGAAATTATCGTTGTCGCAGAATAAGGACAGTAGCTAAAAAAAACTTTTTCGCACAATAGACACATTAGTTTGATTTAGTTCCTTGATTATTTTAAACATTTATCATTACGTATTACATCAATGATCAATCGCCCGACTTTGTTATGAGCACTAGAAAAAATGGGGAATGTTGAGTGACAGAAATCTTTACGGTGAAGTTAAATTTAATAGAAAAGTGTTTTTCAAATCCTACTCACACATGCTGCGTTGACAGTGTCTCACGTCAGCCAGAACATTAATGTTATGACTCTTTTCTATTGTTCCACGCTAAGTATGTTCAAGAAACGACAGAACTAAAAGAATTGCTTTTACAGGCAAGCATACTTACAAGACCACTGCCAAAATTATTAAATCAGAAATCTTGTTACGTGTTATATATTTGACTGAACTCTTAGATAAGTCTGTACTGTTTCCAAAAATTATAATACACAGCAAACGTTGAATATTAACGTAAATTTCGAGTCATTTTAAGTTGTTGTAGACGGGTATAAAATCTGCATTTTGTTTTTATCCAGTACTTTCTAAAAACCAGCATTTTGTTTGAGATTGGTATCTTTCGTGTTATGTGTGAACACTTAATAACTGTAAAATGTCTTTAAAACAGTAAATTAAACGTATTCGATGTTCCTATAACTCTTTTATTGCCGAAATGTAATCACTATTTCGGTTTATGAAACAAAAAAGCGGAAACGTATTTCGTTTTATGGGAGGTGGCTGTGGCTCAATTTTAATAGTCGTGAGACTGTACCACCTCCTGGGTATAGTACTGTCTTCGTAGATGTGTATATTGGGTTGAATAAGTCCCAGGAGGAAATGTAGCGATGTGCAATTCAGGTCGTTCGGATTAATATGAGCATGGTAGTACATCTTGTTCTACATACTTATATTTTGGCAGATACCTAGTAATCGTGGAGAAATGTGAGAATGAAATCTGCTACGTGCCTCACGGAGAATATTAAATTTATGATGTTTGCTTATCCTCCCTAAACATCTTTATTCAGGTGTTTATATCTTAAACGATCTGAACTGAGGTCAATTGTACATCTGTCTTCTTCTTCATCACCTTTTCCCAAGATTTTGCGGTCGATTGGCTTCGATGAGTTTTATTCATTGTTGGTTTTGTCAAATTCAGAGCTATGGTTTTACGGCCGCGTGTCCTTGCTGACGTCAAGCATTTTGTACCTACTGCCAGGTCGGATTACGTACTAATAAGGGAATACAAGTGTCACCATCTGTCTGTGAAACTTGTAACTATGTTCAGCGTGTATGAGGGAGTTTTTTGTTTGGAAGAGTATAGTTTTGAGGTGGAGAGTGGGGACCGTCCCGGCATTTGCCTTGATGATTGAAACAATCCGCAGTCAGGACGGTCGGTATGAGGAGGGTTGGGCCCGTGTCTGGCCCCGTTGTATCTCCACAGCACACTGGCGGGTCCTCAGCTGTACGTCGGTAGTGGATCTAGTGTAAATTCCTCTCCCCAGCTAGTTTTCGCATTTTAATTTTGAATTCTCTCAGCGTTTTTGCTGAATTATTCGTCACTTCCCTTGGTAATTTGTTCCAATCGCTGACCTCCTCACCTAATAAGCTTTGTATCCTTTAATGACCTTCTTGTTGTCATATTACACGATGCTACTTAAGCTTTCTATCAAATGTTTCAGATCCTTTCATGACTTTCGTATGTAAGGAACATACACAGTTTATATAGTTAACTAGCTGATACCCGCGAAATCGTGCGCGTGGATTAAGAATTTCTTTGCCAGAATTGAATATAGAAAGTTGTTGGCAACGAAGGATTGGTCCCAAACAACACCGAGTTGGCATGATATGACAGGAAACCTAACACTATATCATTCTACCGTCGAACCTGTTTCTTGAAAATTTCCATATTTCTGTCACCATTCGGTAAGTTCTCACTACAACTGTGACTACAACTGTTAATCATATCAGAAAATATGTCCTGTGCCCTCCCTACAGATTTTCTTGTCAAATTCCATCAATATCAATATAGCCGTTTAGTCGTCAAAACGTAACAAAACGTCAGAGACTTACTTCCGCATTTATAGTATTATTACTGCAGATCAAACACACACACTGACTGCGAACAACCCCTGAGGGATCATTAGAACGTAAAAAAGTGTACACCTGCAGCATTGTAAGACTAGCTACGATTTGCCTCGCATTGAACCCCTAAATTTGTGATATCTATAGTTTAACATCCAATCCGAATAACCGGCGGTCCAGGCGTGACTCTTAAGATCAAAAAAAATTTTTAAAAATCTTTTCCTGCACGGAGATTTGAAATGGAGACAACGATCCAAACATCAGTAAGCAAGCACTCTAACCACTGGGCTACCAGACTGATATATGGAAAGGCAGTACAGAGACCTGCACATCCTACGCATCTGTCTATCACCGTTCAGTAATTTTTCGAAATTATAAGACAACATGTATTATATATACAGAAAATTTTTCAACCAAATGTAGACAGTACTTTTCTCCTTGTTTCAAAGAATAAATGTGTAAACTTCCATCGAAATCGGATGAAAACTGTGGATTTTTATGAAGACCAAACAAACCAACAAACATACATTCATCTTTATATATATAGATTATTAATTTGATTGCAGTGGAGCACATACTCCTGTGGCAATTCCCTTAGTCATCTAATAACTCCTTTTTTTATTTACTTTTTTAAATTATCTTTTATAATTTGAGTGTTAAATTCCTCCTCCATACACTTTTGCGATTTACGAATTCTAATTTTAAATTCATTCATCATTTTTCGTAATTTATTCATCAATTGGTAATTTGTTCCAATTCCTAACACCTTTAACTACAAAAGAAAATTTTCCCTTTCCCTTATGCATGAAATCGAGTGACTGCTACTTTCCCTTCCGTGTACTATTCCTAATTCTTTGACCAATATCCTTCCAAGTCCCATCACCAACATATGCCTTGTACTTTCCCAGCACTCTCTTCACCCTCCTCCTGACTTCCAATGATTCCCAGTGTGGCTGCTTTATCATACCCAAGGTCTTGCAATAAGTTCCACAAACAAATCATCCAACTCCTGTATTTTATACTCAAAATTGGTCTCAAACTATACACCATATTCAACCAATGATCTAGCCAAAGTTTTAAAACCGAATTCCCTAACTTCTCTAGTACATCCTCTCACTACCTTCGTCAGAAAATGGAAGATGTTGTAACCTTTTACTACTATCTGCCCAAAGTGCTCTGCCCAGTTGAGTTTATTATGAAGCAATTTTACAGAAGAAAATAATTCTAAATGTCACTAATATTTCTCAAGCAATTAAAGGAAGAGACCGACGTTACAGTGAAGACGTCAAACTGCAATAAGGTTTCCTCCACCAAGGTTTAGAGACTGTATTTGTTTAGTTTCTCGACGTTTGCCTGTGTAGTGTGGGAACGCGAGAGATAACAGACCATCAGACAACGTGACTGGGCACCTCGAACCTGATCGATCGTTCCTGCTTCCCTGTTCTTAATGTAGACGACATCATTCTTTTCAAAATCAAACACCCCTGTCATCGTTTGTTTCGCATTTCATGGGATTATTTTCACATGAGAAAGGTATGTACAACAGCGTAATTTAACTTGTTTCACTGTTATTAAATGACTAACAATTACTTCGCGTCATTTCTAACATCAAAGAACGATTTTTTGTTTGTTGTGGCATTTTGGAATCGAGATACTTAATTCTCACTGCGATTTTTTTTCAATAGGTGAGCCATGCAAAAACATTCTTTCTCAAATAATTTTAGAAAGTTTTTTAAACAATTCGCCATATTTGAGTTATAGGCTAGTAAGTTTATTGACTATGAAAATGCTACCTCTGTCCAATTGGGGGGAGGGTGGAATTAAAGTTTCACCAGTAAGACATAATGGAACTGTATTTAAAGCAGCGGTGTATTTACTTAAAGATAATTATTTGGGAGAGATCACACAAAAGGTAGTATTCCTTTCTCTGACATATCTCTCAAAACTTAATAATGAAATAAGTACGATTAACAACATTATGTTACGTTACAAGCATTACCATCGTGGATCATCAAGAATTCATGTTTTGGATCTCAGTCTTCTTATATCTTCAACATAATGTGAAATCATCGCTCACATTTCCAAATTGATAACATTAAATTCAACACTGCGAAATCATGGTCAGGTTTCAATATTGAAGAAGTTTGTTAATAATCTGTTATTGAAATGTTGGAGCGCCCAAGCAGCAAACGTTTACCTGCAATCAGTGCTTTCTCAGATCATAGGCTGGTCAAGACATATGATAATGACAACATAGTTGTTTACTTTCAAAGTTATTCCAAAGTTCTTTACTATTTTCTTGCAAGACAGAGTAGAAAAAGAACTGTAATGATGCAAAATTGTATTTATTTAAGAAGTCTTTAGGTTTCTAGACCTAGGACAATTTTGATTTTGAATGTGTTTGTTATTTACTTTTTCCTTTGTTTCATCTGAACATGATAGGTCGAAAGCTGATAACTGATAAGTTGTTGGATGTTGATATTCGATGAGAGGCATGTAATGTTTGGAATACCAGGTCCCTCCACCTATTAGGCTAGTCTTCAGGACTCCTTTTCTAAATCGCATAAATATCAGTACTCCAAACCGATAACCATTTTCTGAGGAAGAACGTTCTGGCATAAAATTTGACTAGATAAAATTGAGAACCTTCAACCATATAAGAATAGGAGTGACTCCAGTAAAAGTTAACAGACGATCGATGTGAATGTGGAGAACAGCAGACCATGGATTATCATATCTTTGCTCTCATGTAGTGCCAATATTCAGCAACACTCGGAAGATCTATGGACAGAGAGAGATATTGACCACTTTGTCCAAAATTGGACGAAACGCTTATGGTGTCCGGACACGAAAAAGTAAGTAAAGTAAGTAGGATCTAATATCTGATTTTCTATTTCAACACTCCGATCAACCCTCTACAGATTATTTGTCAAAGAAATACGGCGATTTAGACTAATCAATAGAAAATAATGGATATACAGAACCGCCGATTACTAAGTGTAGTTGATGTATTGTCTAGCAACGCTTTTTAGATTATGGTACTTAAGAAGGCACTTGAAATTTGAATATTGTAAATAGCATATACATTCAACAAGATTGTAATAAGTTTTACCTAATATAGATAAGGAAATGTGTAAATAGATAAGTTACGCAAATGGATGTAAGAAGCTTTGTAAAAATGTAGATTGGCTGTATGGTCTCTAACCAAATGCCATTAAAATAAAAAAAAGTCCATTTGTTTTACATTTTCATTTCTGCAGCTACGAGAAACAACTGTTACGTACTTAATTGCTTAACATTTTGTTTAGGTACACGAAAGAAACTACACTCAGCACTTAACTGGTACAAGACGTGTTTCAGAGGAATAACCTGACATTTTTTTTGCATACACACAGTAATCGGAAATTACTGCTAGGTACTTAATTCTGAACGTTTTATTTAGTTAGGTCAGCATTACACTATAAAAGATCTTTGACAATGATCTTTTATTTTTTTTAAATCGATTTATCTAATAAAAGTATAGTACAATATTTTTTCAGTCCCATTTCACTATATAAATTTTTAATCATAATTCTCTGAAATGAATTAACTTCTGTGCTTGTGCAACTACAGTAAGTGCAGATGTCACAATATGTATTTTATAGAAGAAAAAGATGAGAAGTAAACATATTTAAGGTTAAACTGTGCATTAGAAGACATGATATGAAAGGAATTAATCAAAATTTAGTGATAGGATATGGCACATGATACAAATTATGGACGAAGCTGCAGTATAGGTTCAAAAATTGGTTATCGCAATATTTTCATGAATTTCTGCGTCGGAATTATCAGCCATGAACTATCGCTATTGGTATTATTACTACACCGTGATTCACTAAAGTTGGTGGTGGAGGGAGGATTGCCCTTATCCTAACGTGTAACCGTTGGCACAGGAAGGGATATACGGAATATATCACGAAGAGCCCGTGGGTTATTTTGAGGAACCATCCCGGCATTTGCCTGGAGTGATCTGGGAAAAACCCATATCAGGATTGCCGGAGCGGTTTATCGAGACCTACTCCTATCGGATTCTAAGTTTTCCAGCTCGATAAATTCTTCCTTTTCCATTCCATAATCGCTCGTTGAAAAAATGAGTATAGATTGAATCGGTTCTGGCCCTGATTTCCTTATTTTCTAGGTCATTTTTAGGTATGAATGTTGCTGGTAGTAAATATTTTTGCTGTCATCTTGAAATAGGTCAGTCGTGAATTATTCAATATCCTATTTATATGTTATGGGGTGTCTATATTTTCACGGTATATGTGTAATGGGTTGTACACGATTGTTGGTGGTGCAGTTACACCCAAAGAAGTTTGAATATTATACGTTACACCATTCTGCAGAACCTCACCGGCTCACCCGTATACTTCAGCACACTCCATCCACTATTATGCTAGGAACCTGTCAAATGTTAGCTTTTTAATGAATTAGTTTTCTTTTTTCACGTCAATGACAGAACAGCCTTCATCCTTACAACTAATTAACTTCGCAATCTTTGCGTAAGTGTCCACCTTTTTATTCTTGTAGTCAAAATGTTTCTGACTGCACATTTCCTTCTGTTCGTTCTCAGAAATCAAGATTTTTATTTATTCGATAGACCTACTACAGACGTATTACATTTTATAAACGAAATTTAATAAAAGAAATCTTTTATAAAATATGTTCCATTGGGCTGTAAAATATTTTATAAAATATGTTTTATAAAAGATCTTGATGATGTTTTTACATTATAATGCCGGCCTTAAACAGGAGACACTTCTACCCAGTACTTAACTGCTACAACAGAAGCGGTTTACAGTATTAAAAAAACCCAAGCTGATTGACTGTGGTATCACTGTGTTGCTCTGGTCAGTCCAAGTCCACTGGAGACAGTTCCGTTGTCATCCCCCGCACCTCTGGGTACCGCAGAGGTTGTGGCCTCTTTCTTTCGCTCAGCTTTGTTACACAATCGGTCCGCTGTCATGTATTAGAAACGAAATGATATCATTTTGCCTCCATTCACCTGCCAAATAAGCAGGGTTTGGTTCCTGAGGACGCTCGGCATGCACTGAATCGTAACCCGACCAATCGCGTCCCTTCCCAGCGTCGTACAGTTTGGCGAGAAAGATGTCGGCTAATACACTCGACCCTT
The DNA here is from genome assembly GCA_031002005.1 of Vandiemenella viatica. NCBI lineage: Eukaryota > Metazoa > Arthropoda > Insecta > Orthoptera > Morabidae > Vandiemenella > Vandiemenella viatica. Next base: position 194,206,488 of record JARYHS010011408.1, read on the forward strand.
TCAAGCTTTTTCTGTCGAACGCTTTGTACCTGTGGTCCTCCGTTCTGAAATCTTTGAGTTCTAGCTGTTTCAAACTGTAAATGCTGATATATCACTCACAAGGGGAGGCCGCTTACTGTAAGATTCATATTCGATTCATATTGTGTGTAACAAAAGGGGTATAACGTGGCGTAGGAGTAACGTGCGATTCTTCGCCGTTATCGAGAAAATCGGCATTGAAATATTCCGTTGCGTTGAAATGGTTGAAATGCTTCTTACGTGAAGGCACTGCCAAGGGAGGTTTGGTGCAATGAGCATGCTCTCCGCTTCCTAAACTCACTGTCGCGGGATAAAATCTCGCTGGTGGCAAGTTTTTTTAATTTATTAGAAAATGTGTACAGATAATTCTCGGCAATAATTTTCGACAATTATGCATATAATAATTTTTTTTAATTCTGTTTGTTGCCGAAAAATAACACTTTCGAACTTCACTATGTTGTTTGGAAAAATATTATATTTTATAATTGTTTCATGCAAATAACATTAGAAATAATACACAATGCCACAAATAACATTCAAGTGAGTAAAATTTATTGAAAAGATTCCTAAATGCTTGCAGATAATTTACAGTTAGTGAGATGATGTAGCCGCAGTTTCGTAGGAACCAGAGTGATACTTATCACAAAAACATGGAAAGGAAAAAAATTAGCACGTCTAGCACATTTGATAAACGATGCGTTTTCACAATAAAATTGTTTTTAAAGCATCTGTTGGGAAACACAACTGATTTACATTCAGAAACATTATTCTATGGTCCGTCAGGTGTAATAGAAACCAAACGTATCTTATAACATCGGAAAAAATCGGAGAAGATATCTGGTGGTGCACGATCGATTGGATTTTTATATTGTCTGGAACTGATCTCACGGTCTTACTCGATTAAACAAGCACCATCCTGAAGGCGCTTGATCAAATTTTTTACCTGCCGGTAAATGTACACGTCACAAGGCTGGACGAGAGGAGTGCACTTCGGAGGAATTACCTTCATAGTGCACGTTGGTAGCTTCTTATCGTCCTGAAACATCTCATCATCACATCATAAATAAGAAAAATATTACGAGCAGCCAGATTCGATATGGCTACGACTGGCTTATGAGGCAGACAGCTTGCCTGTTGCGCTGCACTCACCTTGAAAGTTTCTTAATGTACGAGTAGGAAACGTTTGAAGGCAATATTTCAATGACGATTTTCTGGACAACGGCAAAGAAGGGCATGTTACTGCTTTGCCACATTACACCTCTGACCATGAGCTTTTATTACACAAAGTATGAGTTGAATCTGAATTTACAGTTGGTGGCCTCCCCCATTTTAATATCCCCACACCAAATCTCCGAAGATAATTGGCTTAAAAAAAGAATGGCAGAAATGTTTAAGAAAACCACACTTCCAGTACATAAGGACTGTACTCGTCAAACTCGAAACATCCAACATGGAACTTTGGTGAGATGCTGGTCCAAAAATACATCAACATCAACGAAGATGGCGCGCTGAGTGCACAATTCCAATCCTGACAAACTAGCGCTAATCCAAGACCCTGCAAGACAGCCACCTGGATTCACCGACCTGGGAAAACCTGGACGACACAGAACCGTGTGAGTACAGGCCACGGTAAATGCACAAATGTGGAATAATAGAAAACCCGTGTGAAAATTTAGCGAATAGGATGAATAGTAAGTTAAGTAGTTTTGTAATAGGGCGAAAGAAGAACCGCCTCATTTGTATCAATTGTTTATTTGGTTAGTGTGATAGGTACGCAACAAAAGTCGACGCCAGTGAAGCAGTTTATTAATATCTCTGTGATATGTGCTACTGCTATCTAGCGGCTTGGCTCTGAACTGTCTCATACGCGCGATTTTCGCAGTTATTATTTTGGTTAGGCGTCAATGGATATTAATGGCTCGTTAAAAAAAAAAAGTTATGAAAATAATGATTTCTTTGTCATTGAAGGGTCGAATTCCGAAAAAAAAATTCATAAGAAACCTTAATCTTTAATATGATAGCTCGTTTATCTATTCGGTTAGATATTAAGGGAGATCAATGGCTCATGATAAAAAATTTGTTACAGAAATAATGATAATTTTCCCCTTTAAGATCGAATTCCGAAAAATTTTTTCCTTAAAATATGATTTGATCAAAGCGGAGACCTTACTCTCTAAATAATACCTCATTTCTCGATTCCGGTTAAATATCAATGGAGATAAGTAGCTCGCCACAAAAAAAAAATTAAAAAAAAATAAAAAAAATAAAAAAAAATAAAAAAAATAAAAAATCATTACAAAAATAATCATAATTTTGCCATTTAAGCGTCGAATTCTGAAAAATTCATTTCTTAAAATATGAAGTAAACATGGTGGAGACCTTGAGACCTTAATTTTGAAACATAACTTATTTATCGAATTCGGTTAGGTGTGAAGGGAGATAATGACTTGTGACAAAAGACTACCTCATAGAAATTATATGTATCATTACTTTCTTTTTTGTTGTTGTTTATCATCGTAAAAAGAGTTAGTAAAGGAATTTGCTACGAGTGAATACACAAGGTCTACACGGGTTTCGGAGAGGACGCACCTTCTGCGAGCTAATCTTCGAGCTGAAAACCATTCTCCAATTAAAACTTATGAGGAGCGTGAACGTCACTGAAGTATGCATCGACTTCAACAAGGCTTACGATTCTATTGACGGCCAGTCACCCTTCGCAGTGCTGCGAGAACGAGGTGTGGATTGTAACAGACGCTCCCTTATAGAGCAAACTCTCACAGACACCACTTTCAAGGTGAAGTTCAGAGGAGAACTGTCCCGGAGTGAGACAAGGGGATGGCCTCTCACCCACTCTGTTCAATCTCGTGCTTGAAAAAGTTATCACGACCTGGGAACAATATTGGAATCAAACCAGTCACAATTGGAACATAAACATGAAAGATCGAAATCAGCAGCCTGGATTTCGCAGATGACATCGCAATCCTTACTAACAACGCTAAGGATGCTGCCATTGCTGTTCAAACCCTACACGAGATAGTGGCGAAGACAGGACTACAGATACCGTACGAGAAGTACTTCGAGAGTAGGCATCTCAGGAAAGCCACTTTGATGACCTTCCGTGACAAGATTGGAAAAGTCGATTGATTCTGGTACCTAGGTGAATGAGTCCACCCCAGTGGTAGAGACAGACAAAAGCAGCATACCAGTTGTGGCGTAACCATTAAAACAGGAAGCGCATTCATTACAAAACTGTTGCGAGACCTCAGTTCTTATATGCTGCGGAGACGTCGTTGATGAACAGGAAAGGCACCGTGGATCATCTAGAGAAAGTTAAATAATGTATCCTGAGGAAAAATGGGCCAAGAGTGCTCCCGGACAGCACCTACCGACTAAAATCAAACTCTGAATTGTACAATGCTGCGTTGGAAGCTGAAGTTTCACGGGCACCTTCTCAGTATGGACAGCAACAGATTCACCAAGAAAATCTGTAAGACAGGAAGCACTGGTTTAATGAGATACAAAAAGACTTGAATTCCGTTGGTACTACCAACACTGATGTTGCAGATTACTCCAGAGTTTGTAATAGTGTTAACTTCTGTTGCCCTCCAGTAAAAGTTACTAATCTTGGAAACCCATCTCACAGGAGAAAAAGGAAAAATTATTAGCTAGGCTCAAGAGGACTTGAGAACGAAAACGAGCAGTCAAAAAGAAATAGTCATAAGCGCTCCCTAGAGGGTTTGAATCAATAATAATAATAATAATATCTTTGTATCCTTGTGCCGTACGAAATTAATATAGGCCTATAAATAACCAAACTTAGAATACTTATTGACGTCAGAATGTCACCAGATGATTTAAACAACGTGTAATACCTGTTGAGGTTGGCTTAGCTACCACCTGCTCCAGGAACTGCTCATGAAGAATTAATTCATTCCGTGCCCCACATCGGGCGTTCAGAAAAGGTAACTCTTGGCGTGAAGTGTTTTCTGTGACAACATCCTGTCCGGGGTTGCCAGTAACGGCAGCTGCTGGCTGTGGGACTGACAAAGCGCGGTCAGTGATACATCACCCGCTATTACTCCGCCTTTGACGTTCTTCCGAGCCGCGAAGCAGCAGCTCTAGAATATATATTTTTTTAACCGACGCCTTTTTTCCGTTCGGACGGGTTCGGCCACCTGCTCGCAGCGACAAATGAGGGACCATCACCTCCCACAGGACAGCCCGGCGCGGCGGGCAGCTGCTATTAATCGCGAGGCGTCATGCGAGACCAGCTGGTCCCATTCGCCATACTCGAAACGACTTTTTTTGATTCGTCTGAATTCCTCCTCCATTTGAACTCTGTATTGGAATTCTGATTTAAACATCGATTACAGGGAGAAAGACCGTTGTGAATTGTAAAGTAAGAGATGGAACAGTAAAATTCAGGATCATCTGTTTGTTCGACGCGGTTGGTCCGACAGTTTGTACGAGGGAACGTCAAAAAGTAAGTTATACATTATTATGTCAGGCTTAGCAACTTTTATTGAATGCTGCACTACACTTCAAAGTGACACAGATACATTACACTATTTTCAACACCAAATCTCTGTAAACATCATTCAGAACGTTCTACCAATCTTTCGAATCATCGACGAAAGAATTCCTCTCCTTGGCCGAGAAACGCCCATCGTTGGAAGCATCCATTATACTATTCAGATGCTGCAGCATGCAATTTCGGTCTTTTCACCAAGCTGAAAGAACATCTGGAAGGAAAGAGACTTTCCAACTATGAGGACGTTAACACAGCGGTTCTCGACAAAGGAGCGGATTCCTTTCGTCGAGGATTCGAAATATTGGTAGAACGTTCCCACCGATGTTTACAGATACTTGCTGACTGTTGAAAAATAATGTATCTTTATCACTTTGAAGTGTAGTGTAGCATTCAATAAAAGTTACTTGGCCTGCCATAATAATGATTACACATTGTTATGGCAGGTCAAGACTTTTTGAAGTACCTTCGTAATAGAACACGCGTGATCTTACTCAATTACTCGTATTAACACCTGCGTAACACTGTTTCTGGGTACTTTCTGGGCTGAAGCCATTCGTGAACAATATACATCAAATATTTTCCCTGTATACACCAAATTTGTACCGAGCGTGGCGGTGTAACGGTTAGCGTTCTGGCCTCGCATTCGGGAGGACGGTGGTTCGAATCCCCGTCCGGGCTTCCAGATTTGGGTTTTCCATGGTTTCCCAAATCACTCCAGGCAAATGCCGGGATGCTTCCTTCAAAAGGCCATGGCCGAATTCCTTCCCATTCCCTGCCCCCAATCCTTTCCCGTCTCTAAATACCTCGCTGTTAAGAGACATTAAGCAGTAAAAAAAAAAATTGTCTTACAAACTCTTTTTCACAAAACAATTTCTTCATGCTATTGTCATTACAATCCTACACCTTAGGGTTGCAGCTTTCGTAGTTTGACTATTGCATTTACCTAAGTCCTTTTTATACATCGGGACTTTAGTCCTTTTCTATGACGAGATTCTTATGTCCGGAAAAGACTCTGAATAAGGTCTCTGATGAAAGTCACTCATAGTCCTGCTAAGGAACCAATACGGCACACGCCTGGAGCGATTTTGGGATCTATAGAACAGCGAAATCTTGAAAATAGATCTGGGATCGGAATTAAGTCTTCACAACTGCCAAGCCTAAGCATTACCGATCATCTCACCAGCATCGGCATCCGGTATAAGGTAAGGTTTTTTTTATTATTTATTTATTTTTAACCCCGGGATTTATGCCTCGTCGACGCCAATAGATGTGGAAAAAATAGGAGGCAAGGAACGTTGAAATAATTCGACCATGGCCTTATCAAAGAACCACCCTGGTATTCACCTGGGATGATTTAGGGAACCATGGTAAATCGAAATATAGATGATGGGTTGGGGATTCGAGCTCACGTCCTCCCGAATGCGGGGCTCACGCATACGCTCGTCCGATATAAGGTAAGGCACAATGCGGCGACCAGTGTACACTCGATTCTTGAAGACACTCTCCTCAAATATTTGCTGGAAGTACTGTACGTGAAAAATGTGATTTATAGATAAAATACATTGTAGCAGGATGGTGTCTGGGATACCCAGGTTAGTAAATACACTTTTCCAATTTCTCGATAAAATGTCTGATATTCTTTAAACGCCACAAAGTAACACCTTACAGTAGTTTGTTATTTAAATAGAATGTAAATCATTTTTGTGTTCAAAGCAGCTATACAATGTTAACGAAAGATTACAGTTGGCAATGCCTGCTTAGCGGTAGGAGACACTTTGGAGGATTCAATACAGAGAAGTTATGCGCATTTTTTTGTTTTTGTTTCTTTTTTTACGCAGACGAAGCAGACAGCGCAAGGGGCAAGACACGAAAAAATAGGGAATATGCATGAAATTCAAATTTACGTCTAGTATTTTTATTTTGAAACTTTATTAGTGTAGAATTACCGCTATAACGTTTTTTTCCCTATTTATTCGATTTTTATTTACTGATTTTAATTAATCAAAAGTGTTAAAAATACAAGAGAAATGTAACTACGCAAAACGCAGCGCTATTGGTAGAATGAATCGTGACGACCAAGTACACGATATTATTGTGAACAAAGGCGTAGTTGCTGGGAGTTCTAATAGCTTTGCGATTGTGTTGAAGTTTATATTAACATATCAGCATAACTTACGAGATATTGTATTCTTTCTACAATACACACACCAAATAATGACTGAAAGCGGTTTTCTGAAAGGACAGTCGGATAATCTTCCAAAAATTGATGCTTTCATGATGACAAGAAATTCTGTAACAAATCCGAATTTTACGGCTGCTCAGCTCAGAGCAGTGAAAGTGGCAAGGTAATTAAGTAATAGACATTTCAATATTCGCATGCAAATAAACAAAAAATTCTAGATGTCGGGTATAAAGTAAATTATTACCCATTTTTATCAAATGGCAGCGTGGTCTATGTGGTAGGGTGTTAACTTCATAATTTTATGACCCGCGTTCAAATCCCCGCAGATGAAATATTTTTATCTTCAGAAACTGTCAAGTTTGACCTTTTTATTTTGTTAAAACTTCATTTACGTACTTTTATTGAGTGAAATAATATTTAAAACAAATCATATTACCTAAAATTCAGCATCATATTTTTTTTTTTTTTTCGTAATGAATACACGGGTTTACCGACGGATTGTCTTTTCACAACACAAATAGGCCACACACCCTTAAAAACTTCATTGCAATCATTCGTCAAGAAAGTCTCCATTCTTACATTTTTTTTCACTTTTTGTTAATAAGTTGTTTAGGTGCGTTTTCAATTGAAATAGTTCCTGTCATGTTATTTATTTCATCTTCGTCGATTCTTTACTTTTATATCATCAAGAGGTATTTTAAACGAAATACGTAGCAGTGGGAAGATAGTTTTTTCTTTCTTTCTTCTACACTCGATTTATTCCAAGAACGGTTGCGTGTAAATGGTTGAAAATAAAGTAGTAGGACTATCCGTGACGAAAAATGGAGCTCGACAAGGAAATGGAAGAACAAGTAACAAATGCTTCTAAACATTGAAAAATTCTTGTATCAGATTCCAGTTTACTAGCAGATTCGCCTCATGACTTAATTTCATTGGGTATGGAGCGAGTCATATTAGGAAGCAATTGTTGACAAATAGGCCGAAATTATGTTTGGTGTACTTGTTATAAGCAATGTGACTTGTTTTAAATTTTAATTCGCGCTATAAAAGTATGTAAATGAATTTTAACAAAATAAATAAATGAAGCTTGACAATTTTTGAAGATAAAAATAAGTAAAAATACTTGATTCTGCGGGATTTGAACTCGGGTCACAGAGTTATGAAGCCAGCACCTTACCCCATAGACCAGGCTACCATTTAATGAAGTGGGGCAATAATTTACTATATTCCAGTCATCTATAATTTTTTGTTTGTTTGTATGCAAATATCTCATATATTTTGAAATACGACTAGCACACACATATAAGCTGTGTACCCTTCAACATATATGAAGGAGATCGCAATCCGTTCTTAAAATGTCTGATAGTCTCCAAGTAAGATATGATTAGAGTTTGAACAGGTAACGAATTTTTATGTTACATTTCCTAAAATACATAAATACAGAAATTTTAGGTACTTACGTAAAAATGATATTCACAGTAATATAAACAACTAGTTGCAGTTCTATTCTCATAGCGGTACACCACTTTTTTCTTATATTCGCATCTCGCGGGACAAGAAAATACACTTTATAAAGTGTATTTCTTTTAGTATTTTTGCACGCAGGTACAATACAGTACTTATAACACGGTTTCCGACCTCCTTCCATATCGACATTAGAAAACATGAAAGTTTTGAGATGAAACACTCCACGCTATACAGTACGCCAATACGGTCGTGTACTTACACGTCACAGTGCAGCTCACCAAAATGGCAGCGTTTAAATCGGCGGAATTGGATTTCAGTTTTAAAGTATTTATTTTGATGTTAAATTTTAATATTTACATCAATGTTATATTTTTTACGGTTATGTACGAATGTAAATAATTGATTAAAAAATAAAAAAACTACATTCATATACCCTATTATAGTATCCAGATGAAAGAGATCTATTAATTTTTAATTTAAAATTACAAAAGGAATAGGGAATATGCATTAAATTTAAATTTACGTCTAGTATTTTTATTTGGAAACTTTATTATTGTAGAATTACCGCTACAACGTTTTTTTCCTGTTTATTCGATTTTTATTTATTGATTCTAATTAATCAAAAGTGTTAAAAATACAAGGGAAATGTAACTTCTCATAACGCAACGCTATAGGTCGAACGAATCGTGACGATCAAGTACACGATCATACTGTAAACAAAGGCGTAGTTGCTGGGTGTTTTAATAGCTTTGCGAATGGGTTGAAGTTTATCTTGATATATCAGCATAATTGATGAGATATTATATTCTTGCTACAATACGCATATAACAAATAATGACTGAAAGCTGTTTTCTGAAAGGACAGTTGGATAATCTTCCATAAATTGATTTCATGATGATAATATATTTTGCATCAAATCCGAATTTTACGACCGCTGAGTTCAGAGGAGTGAAAGCTGTAAGGTAATGAAGTTATATATATTTGAATTATTAATTTTTTACCTTTTTAATAAGTGAAAAGAAAATCAACATTAACTATAATTTACAGTGTTAATTTCCACGAAAGATTAAAATCGTCTTTGGATTTTACACCTCGCGGAAAATGGCAGCACCATCATAAGGGTGTGGTTAGGTTGAAATGCTGACAGCACGAGAAAAATCGAAACTGAAGAATAAAGTTTTTCGAAATATCGCTTAGTTCTGAGTACCTATTACCTAGGTTTGTAATATATTTAATGTATATAACAATATGAATATTATTGATTATTAACATAAATAATAAAGTAATTGTCATTGGCGAAAAAAAATCACAGTGTCATATTACGACCAATCAGAAGATCATTAAATGTGTATCAAGGTAAACGTATCGTGGCACCACAGTAAATAACCATTTGGATCCATCTGATGAAATTAAGTCACATATTGGAGGAGGCAGGGCTACTTTCAGTAAAAAGAACAATCTTTTTAAAAGTCGTAATTTATTAATTACCACGAAGATGAGATTCTGCGCTGCTATGTGTTCTCTGTCTTTCTGTATGGCGTTGAAACGTGTACATTAACGCAATAAATCAGTAAAAAGTTAGAGCCTTTTGAAATATGGCTGTATCGAAGAACGTTGATGCTGTCATGAACAGTCCACGTCACAAACGGTGAAGTGCTTCGAAAAATGAAAAATAATATGGAAATATTGATCACTATAAAACTGGGAAGTTAAAGTACCTGGAAAACTATGAGAAATAACAGCTGTTACAAAATACTACAGTCTAACCTAAGAGGAAAAGAAAAGTGTTGCTTGTAGAAAATCTTCCTGGTTAAAAAATCTGAGAACCTGGATGTCCAAGACAAATACGGAGCTATTCGGAGAGACAAGACACACAAGATGGTAGCCGAAATTCAGGACGGATAGGAATCAGAAGAAGTCTAGAAGAAGAATATTAATGTATATTTGAGACAATTTACTACTATGGAATACAAAGAGGAATATAGATCGACCGAATCCAAGGAATAAAGAGATTAGAATGATTTCAAGCCAAGACAAAATTAATGATAGAGAAGGTTCCATGATGTAACTAAATATGAAAAACACTACAAAATAGATGATGAGTTATCTATGGTAATTAATAGGGTTCGGATCTTTAGGAAAAGTCATATTTTTTTCCTGCCTTCTTTTTGAGCTGAAATGCTGAAATAAACACTGATTCAACGTTAATTACTGTATTTAAATGTATTTTATATAGCTTATAATTGCATATTCGGGCCATTTTCCTACTTCTGGTCATATTTCAACAATTTTTAAGGTCATATGGTCATATTTTGAGGAAAAATCTGGTAATTTTTTTATAGAAGTTATAGATGAAAAGAAATTAAGATAATTATTCAAAGAAATATACTCCTGTTATACATTGGAGAAAGAAACGAAACTAATTATCACTAAATTGTTAAGAATTCACCAGTCAAGAATTAAAGTTATAAATTATTGTCACTCTCTAAACGTTAATGTTCCGCCCGCTTTTAAATTCGACTATGCAGCAGCAGCATGCCTGTGTCGAACCGCGCCAATCAATGTCTCACTTGCGAAGGTATCGCGGGAGTTGAGTTCACTGCAATGACCACCGATGACTTGAGAGGAATCAATTGTCTTCCTATGATTCAGTACGGCGAAACTGCTGCTTAACGGGAAACCCCTCCCTACCAAGGTCAGGTATTCTCCACATACCAGACTCTCCACGTCGAAACTAGCATAAAGCCTTCAGCCACTCACGCACTGTCACCAATGCTTTTGAAAATAATCCTGAACCAGTGTTAAATCTGCAGTGGATCACTGAGTACCGCTATGCATAAAACAAACGTTCTGAAAGTGCAAAGTTACGGAGTTACGTAAAGGAATTTGGAGAGAAGTATTTTAGCACAGATGAAAGAATTCTTTTCTGTAAATTATGTGAAACTAAAGTGAATGCAACAAAGCGATTTCATGTGCAGCAGCACTGCAATACATCAAGACACAAGAATAACGTAATACGACATTCAACTCGACAAAGCAAACAGCGACTTTTATTGGATACATCTACAGCTTCGTCGTCTTCCAAATTGTCAATTTTTTCTAAAGAACTCTGTGAAATGATGGTATCAGCCAACATCCCACTTAATAAAGTGAGCAATGAGCATTTCAAATCGTTCTTGGAGAAATACTGAAGACGACCCACAGTTGCAGTGACCTGACTCTGTTTAAGTACGCTCCCGTCGCGTCTTGCGATGTCGAACGAAGCTTCTCACACTACAAGATAGTTTTTAGTGACAACCGCAGAAAATTCCTCATCGAGAACTTGAAGATGCATATGGTGATATACTGCAATGCTGGCATCAAACAAGAATAAAAATGGTATGTACACTAATTCGCAACAAATTTATAGGAAATTTCCATTTTTAAAAGTAAAATTCTAGTAATGCATTCTTTTACAGGAACAATAAAATAACTTTCAAAAAAATTAATTTCCCAATCGTACAGTGAGCGCATAGAAGCAAATTATGTTGTCTACATTAAAGCGACACAGCTACATAAAATAAATTAAGTACATTGAGCATTTTTAAAGTATAAAAAATTTAATGTTTGGTCATATTTTGTCTCTTTTAGGTCATATTTACCTATTTTTAAGGTCATATTTGCCTGCATATTTCTCGATTTTTTTGGTCATAAAGATCCGAACCCTAGTAATTAATATTGTGAGAACGTCTGTGTTATTTTTATATTGTAAAGCGTATTATGGAAGTTTAAAGGCTTGTATTTAAGTTTTGTACAGCGGAAGAATGAATGCGCTCTTTACTGTCAAATGCAGACTAAATCATTATTGAGAGATAACGGAGGCAAAATACAAAGTCTTTGAAGGATAAATATAGTCAAGTTTACATCGTAATACAGTGAATGTATTACTGCGTGTGTGTTAGTCCAGTTGTATTTCATACTGGAAGAGTATGATCAACTTATACTATGCGAACTACTAATTCTGATGTAGACAACTTTGTTATTACCCGAAATGTAATTTAGGATGCATTTCATGTGATTAGGTGTGTATGCAGCGTTTGATTTTGCAGCGGCAATATTAGTTGAGACTGAGGTTAGATTTTAACGCAGTTATTTAGTTTCAGAATGATACCGTTATACAGGGTGTCCAGAAAAGGACTCCATGATTTCAAAATTAAATATCTCGAAAACAAAGATCGATAGAGGAATGCAGTAAACGGTATGTTTATTGTGACAGCTGTAAGAAGTGTATACAGCAGTGAAATAATAGTTACAAAAGCTGCTAACAGATGTACGCTGTACAGCTCACATCAGCATACATAAGTGAAATAATCGTATGAAAACAATCTTTGCAAACAATCACATCACAATGTTTTCAAAATGTTCACCATTGGCACTACAGAGGTGGCGCAAACGAAGAATGAAATTCGCCATCACATTTCGTAGTGTCTCCTGTCTCGACCGAAATGGATTCACATGCCGCAGAGATCACCGATTCCACCTCGTCCAGCGTGGCGGGATGCTTCGGGTAGACCATATCTTTCACTGTGCCCCACAAAAAAAAGTCACAGGGAGTCACATCCGGCGAATATGGAGGCCAATCCATGGCTGCACCAGTAAATTCGGGATATCCAAAGCAATGACTCGATTCCCGAAGTATTCCTCAAACTGCTGTATACACTTCTTACAGCTGTCACGATAAACATACCGTTTACTGCATTCCTCTATCGATATTTGTTTTCGAGATATTTAATTTTGAAATCAGGGAGTCCTTTTCTGGACACCCTGTATAATAAGGCACGATGAATTTAATTTACTAGTAATTAGGATTAGCAATTTCATGACCGGGCGTGTAACTGACGAAGTGTATCACGATGTAAACTACTCCGATAAATATTCTATATGAGGATATTTAAACTATAACCGGTAGCCTACTACGGATATGGAGGCAAATATGATGGGTTTCGGGTTAAGGAAATGGTATCTATGAAGTAATGCATCAATTATATTTTATTTGAGATCTAGGCGTCTCATAATATGCCATAAGGCGTATCCACGCAAGTAGTTAAATGTGAACAGGAAGGAACGGTTGTGCGGTGTGTGTATTTTTGAGCTTGGGCGGCTGCGTGTGTGGTCCCAGTCTCACCTGGACGTAGCTCCGACCAGGTGAGACACACAAACGACTCCATTAATCTTAGTTCCGCCGCTGTGACCCGCTAACCCTTGCCATTCAGCCGAGGTGAAATATGCTCGTCCCATTCTAATTGTCCCATTGGGTGCATCAGTCAAGTGGACAGACACTGAAAAACGAGTAGGACACCGATACGCGGTCAGTTGCCGCGGAACAACTCACCGTGGGAAAAGACAAAGATAATTACAGGAAAAGAGGCCACGCAGCTCAGTGTCAGTCAGCACGGCCCGTGGCTGTTAACTGCACGACCGGAGTTCGAATCCCGACTAAACTCTTAGCTAAACGCCGCGCTTCCCTCTCCCTCTTCTCCAGTAGTGCTTAGCTTGCTCCAGAAGACTATTGAGTAGGTTTTTCTTCTATTGATTCGGCCAGCCATGACCAGTTTCACCGGACCCTGTAGTGCTCAGGACGCCAGTGTGAATCATGAGAGTGGGGAAGGGCTTGCTTCCTGTCTGGACATAAGGGAGCGTCCATAAACTACGTAGCTTGGTCAAAAAAAAAAAAAAAAAAAAAAAAAAAAAAAAAAAAAATGGTGGCTGGGTAGAAAGATACGCTTGGCTACGTGGGTGTGGGGGGGGGGGGTTCGGCCCAAGACAAGTAGCTTTTCATTCATATTATATGTCGCAGTTATAATAAAGTGCAGAACACACAACAGCATGTGGATATTTATTTTCGTTACTTAATAATCCCGTATGGATTTTAGATATCATGTACACTAATACTGCTGCTCATTCGTGTGACTTGAAGTCATAGTGTTGTGTTGAACGCAGCCGGCGCATTTGAACTAACCGACCCGCGACGGCGCAAAACATTAGACATGTCGTACCTAGACTCACAATTGCTTTCAGATGTACCAAGGCAGTGATAGTTTGTATTATTTTGAAGGTTTGGAATAAAACTCTTTTGATTAGGATCACCGTCGTGTGACCACGCTACTGGTTGATAAAATAATTCTAATTTTGTTTTGTCAAAAGAATTTCAGTGTAACTTTAAGTATAGCGCTCGCTGAAGTCTTATTTAAAGTTCAAACTGTTGCGTGATGTTGCTATGTACAATGAACTTAACAAGTCTTGCCGAAAATGTGTTTCCAGCGTGTTTTCATTGTGCAATGAGTTATACAAATCTTTTACGCAAATCAAAGAATCATTCCCTGGTAATGTAGAAAGAAAGGTGACAGAACTGTAGCAAAAGAAAACAAAGAAATCAGCACCTCTTTGTTTTTTTTTTGTTTTTTTTTACGCGGAGGCTATAGTTTGTCCTATTTTATCAATTAATGAGGTAAGGAGAATGTTTTAAGTAAAACCTCCAGAAGAACAGGACCCCTGACTGTACCTCACAAAGAGCTTTTTCCTAATTATTTATCATTTGCGGGGAGTGCTAGTGTCAACATTTCGTTCAGAATATTTATAATTACAGAAAAGAACGGTCAGGTGGTTCAGTCGTTAAGATGTCTGACTGTTTCGAATCCTTGTCTCGGCGGAGATTTTCATAGGCACTTAAACCTACCTTCACCTCTGTAATGTGAAGTACCCCAGAACGCTTCCGTGGTTCGGATTCCACGTTAAATTGTAGGTCCCCTATAGCCGGTAGGATTGTCGGGTTAGGTTTAAGGCGACTACGACAGGGGCGGAATGCGCAGCCAATAGAAACCCTGTCACCAGATCATTATGACTACGCGGAATTATTATTATTATTACAGAAAAGTACTTAACACAAAAATCAGTTTTATTCATTATATACTCAATCATTTTAACGATAATCTGTTTAGAGAAAACAGTGCAAAATGTCGTCTGGAAGAAATAGGGAAAAAAAGCTACGTGCCACACGGGGTGGGGGGGGGGGGGGATATGAAAAAGCCACGTCAGGCTACGTAAAGGGGAGAAGGGATTCAAGGCAGGCCAAAATGAAGCCACGTAGTTTATGGATGCTTCTTAACCTAGAGGGAGGAAAGTTTGTGCTGACCTCTGTTTGCGAAACATATAATTATTTGCGTTCTGTATTATAAGTGTATTTTTGTTTGTGAAGTGTGTAGTTTATAAGGCGGAGGTTGGGAACCGTCCCCGCATTCGCCTATTAAGTGGCTTCGGAAAAAACAGCCTAAAAACCGCAATCGAGAAGGGGACCTGGACTCGAACCTGGACTCGAACCTGGTCTCGGCGTATGGAGTGCATGGTAGAGACTGTGGCAAATTCTTATAATTTGTTTTATACAGATATGATAGAATTGTAAATATAACAGAATGGAACTGTCAAGAGGCTTAAATTTTTCAATAGTTGTTTGCAATCGGTTCTTCTTAAGGTTTTTGCTGTTATTCTTACATTCCATTTTTGCAATTTGAATGTGTATATATATTTTTTCTTGAAGCCCAATAGGGGATTCTATAGGACAGTGTAGAATGAATGTTTGAAAAGTACATTGCTTTGAGGCAACCATCGATACAAACAGGAGCTAGCATTCTAAGAAGAAAACATCCATTAGAAGTGGAAACACGGTTATTGCAGTAGTGAATCGTCACTGATTTTTTTTTTTAATTTTGTCTTAAATTACAGACAACGCAGATCATTGCTTTCATACAACTACTGTATACTCAGAGCTGGAGTTATTATACATGTTTGAAGAGGCGAGGAATTTACGGCGATATATTAAAACAAGTTCAGGTTAGTTCGTAAGCTTCTTATTTATGTACCCGATTACAACTGCTTCTTCCTCCAGACAGACATAATTGATGGTATTAAAACGACTACATGTAAGCTGACATTTTTGTCCAAGAAGCGTAAAATCTCTTTTATTGCTGCAGCTGGACAATCGGATTATATTTAAGCGCTTGGAAAACAAGAAGGACCATTCTACACACATTAATCTCTGCTTATGACAGTAAGTGCTGAGAGCAACTTGATATCCGTTTCAAGTGTCAGAAAATTACTTTTAGTTCAATTTTTAAACATGCTCTGCTTCTTCCCAAAGCCAGTGACAGAAAATAATTTTTATTTTTAATCGTATCCACGGTTACCAATCATACTTTAAAATTAAGTGTCGTACTTTATTTTTGGTCGATATACTTTAGCCTAACCATAAAATATGCAGAAACAATTAACTGTGGTAAAATATACAATTTATTTGACGGAATGCTCTTGTGCAAAATTAATTTACAGACGATATATTAGTGTTTTTGCTAAAACTAAACAAAACACACGATCTTGAATCAATTTTTTTCCGATGGTGCGGAAGTCCTCCGGTTATGTACAGCTTGCATTTAGTTACACAAAGCCCGTCAAAAATGACGGAAATTTTTATTGTTATGAAAAAGTTTCTAAGGAAAGCATAATTTCACAAACGAAAAACGAGTATTTACACTGATCAGCCAGAACATAATGACCACATACCTAATAGCCGGTATGTCCGCCTTTGGCACGCATCTTGGCATGGAAGCAATGGGGCCTTGGTACGTCTTGTTTAGCCAGGCAGTGCTGTGGTGGCATATGGTGTAACTAACACTTCTGGCATTATCGAGCCTCGCTGAAGGTTGCCGAACTATAGAGTTGAGTTCCAATCTCCTGGCTCAACGCATGTTATTGAAGTGGATATGTCAGTCCTTAGGAAGAAAAGGGTGTATCGAATACGTATTCTAATGAGTTGCTGCTGCCCACTAGAATAGCTATAGTCTGTGGTCAGCAGATGTATTCCCTGTATGACATATTTACGGTCATGTGATTCAACTGCATGAGTTCAGAAATGCTTTATGCTACTCGTACGCAGGGCGTGTGTGAAGACGGGAGAGGACTATTGCAGTGATGTTGAGAGGTGGTGTGTGTACGATACGCAACAACACCTCTCGGCAGAACAACACAAGCCATCCCGATCACTGTTCCGAGCACGTGCGACGGACAAGACGCTGTTCCCGCAATAAATCTTGCCCGTCCAGCTCGGAGAAAGCCTTCCAAGCGTTAGTGTCGGATCACTACCATCTTAACTCAATTCTCAAATTACTACACTAGTCGTCTATATAAGAATCAAGTGGCTATAATAAAAGTAGAAAGCCATGAGAAACATGTATCAGTTAAACAGACTGTGAGACAAGGTTGTCGTATATCCCCATTGATATCACTATGTAACAAAATTTTGTTTAAGTTAATTTTTTGTTT
The DNA here is from genome assembly GCA_031002005.1 of Vandiemenella viatica. NCBI lineage: Eukaryota > Metazoa > Arthropoda > Insecta > Orthoptera > Morabidae > Vandiemenella > Vandiemenella viatica. The sequence goes on from JARYHS010011408.1 coordinate 194,224,037, forward strand.
TTTTGCTTCTGATGCAGTGTGTTTCAAAACACTATGAAAACACAATTTTTCATGTGGGAAATTGTTTTTACGGAAATGCCATCGATTTTTCTTAATTTTAGGAAAATGAATTTATTTAGAACAATGAATGCTCGTTTACATATGCCCATGAAACAAAACAAAAGAAACTCTTAAATACAACTTTTGAAAAAATGTAAATCCTGTAAATATAAATAACAAAAGTTGTAAAGTACATGAAAATGTTTTAATGTCATTTTTTTTTTTTGCTGTCGTCAGTCTTTAGACTGGTTTGATGCAATCCTCCATCCCTTTCTATCCTGTGCTAACCTTTTCGTTTCTACATACCCCTTACAACCCACGTCCTCATATATCTGCTTCATATATTCTAATCTCTGTCTACCTCTACAGTTCTTACCTTCGACTGTTCCCTCCACTAACAAATTAACCAATCCAGCATGTCTCAAAATATGACCTACCAGCCTGTCTCTTCTTTCTGTAAGCTTGTTCCATAAACTTCTTTTCTCACCCATCATTTCCAAAACTCGTTCATTTCTTACTTTGTCTGTCCACCTAATTTTTAGCATTCTTCTGTAGCACCACATTTCAAATGCTTGAAGTTTCTTTCTTTTCGGCATTCCTAAAGTCCATGTTTCGCTACCGTAAAGTGCTGTGCTCCACACATAGAGTTTCAAAAAGTTCTTTCTAATTCCTAGATCAATGTTTGAAATTAAAAGGTTTCTCTTTTTCATGAAGGCTCTTTTTGCTAGTGCTATTCTGCTTTGAAAATCCCTCCTACTTCGGGCATCGGTTGTAATTTTGCTTCCCAAGTAACAGAACTCACTCACTTCTCCTATAGCATCCGATCCTATTTTTATATTTAATCTACTACTATTGGTATCATTTCTCATTTACAATGTGCTTAAAAATGTGTTGTCTTCCTACATTTCCTCTTAAACGTTATATCACTCTCTCTGATCAGTCCCCAGGTATAATCACCAAGCATTCGCTTATTATACTGTCCCTGGTATCTTATTTCAAACAATTGTAAGTCCTGATGGAACCTTTCGCCCTGTTCCTCTGAATATGCACCCATATGAGACTTGAAAACATCTAGATGCGAGTGGAGTACATGCAGCTTTAGAGACATTCTGCACCCCATTGCTTTGTAGTTCTTCAAAAGACCCTGTACCACATCCCTGTAATTTTCCATTCTGTGATTACCTAGGAAACCATTCACAACATCCCCGAAGCTCTTGCAGGCCTTTCTTTGAACTGGTAGAAGCTTGCTGATGAATGTGTCATCACGAAGTAATTTCTTCACTTGGGGGCCCTCGAAAATTCCACCCTTTATCTTACCTTCTGAGAGTTTGTGGAACACATTCTGGAGGTACTTCATTGCATCTGATGTTGTATCTATGGCCTTTACAGATTGCTTGATGTGTCCAAGCTTAATATGGAAGGGAGGCATTAGCATCTTTTTCTGTTCGACAAGGGGCATCTTGCAACTCTTACTCAATAGATTCCACTGCTTTAGTCTAGGTGTTACAATTTCTGCTTTGGATTTTGTAAGTCCTAAATCCCTGATCTAGTCATTTAACTCATATTATGTGGGGTAGTGAGGTGTAGCATCTTCATCCTCTGAAAAGTCTTCTTCGTGGTCGATGTCGGTATTTGGTTCACTACTGTCTTCACACTCATTCAGTAGTGGAGGAGGAGGAGGAGGAATGGGAAGCTCCTCACCATGTGGAATGGGCCTAGGAGATGATGGCAAGTCTGGATATGCAAAAACATTGTTTTTTTTTTTACACCTCTTATGATGAGACAAGTCAGTAACACAGAAATAGCAGTTGGAGAGATGATCTGTTGGTTCTCGCCTAATTCTAGGTACACCAAATTTCATTTTTCTGTTTTCTCCTCTATACCAGGCCTCGAGAGTGGATCTGCAACACCCACACACAACATGTAGTGCCCAGTTCATGTCTTGGTCTCGCACAGGCATGCCAAAATAAGACCTGTATGCTAAACAGAAGTTGATAGCATCCTTTATTCTATGCTTTACTGCTTTCGAGCCCAGGCAGACGCCGCAGTCTGTATTATGCTTACAGCAACGGGAAGACGCAATTATTAATCAATAACGTTAATCTGAAACAGATTACATACAGCTGAATCGTTCAATCATCTCATATATAAAGTGTTCATAGCTAATATAATTTTAACCAATTAATTTCATATTTTTTGGCATAAAATGCAAATAAATGATTATATAAAAGTAGGAATATTCAGTGTAGTTTAGTTGTGACCCAATTCATCCAAAACAAGCATACAATTTACTTAAACAAGCAAAAAGTTTTTTTTGTTACATAGTGTATTCAACTTGTATGTAGAAAAAGCAATAAGGGAAGTAAAAGAAAAATTGAATATGGCATAAGTGTTCCGGGAGAAATAATCAGTATGCTACGGTTTGCTGATGACATTGTCGTGTTCGCAGAACAGGCTGAGAAGTTACTGGATGTCATTAACAGAATACAGATGGAAGATTTTGAACTAAATATAAACCGAAGCAAGAGAAAAGTGTTGAAACGTAACAGAAAAGATAGCAGTAATAGTAGATTAAATATAAAAATAAGATCGGATACGATAAGTAAAATTGCAACTGATGGCCGAAGCAGGAATGATTTTGAAAGCAGAAAGAAGCCTTCATAAAAAGGAGAATTTTTTTACTTTTAAATACTTATCTAGGACTCAAAAAGAACTTTTCTAAAACTCAATGGGCGGTCCACTGCAGTTTATGGTAGCGAAGCGTAAATTTTAGAAATACCAGAAAGAAACAAAATTGTAATTTGGCGTTTTAGAAGGATGTTGTAAATTAAGTGGACAAATGAAGCATGGAATGAACGAGTTTTGGAAATAATGAGCGAGGAAATCTGTTTCTGAAAGGGTCTAATAGAAAGAAGAGACAGGATGGTGGGTTATAATTTAAGATATGCGGGATTGGTTAGTTTGTTAGTGCAGGGGATAGTGATAGGTAGCAAATGTAGCGGAGGACAGAGATTAGAATAAATGAAGCAGATAATTGAGGACGTAGGGTGTAAGGGGTATGTTGAGAAGAAGAGGTTAGCGTAAGACAGGAAAGAGAGGCAGGATTGCATCAAACCGAACGAGATAATGATGACAGCAAAAAAGTGATCATTAACACGCTTTTCCTTTAGACTCAAAATGTTGCAACAGGAACGCAAAGTACGATTCGTTGTAGATTGTGTAACTGCTAAATACTTGTCGTGTCAATATGACACACTTACAAAAAATGGTTGCTAGTATTATTAACTTAAAAATATTGGTATTATTTTTTTTTTTGTTTTGTTCTTACGACTTGTCGATTTCGTTAGAGCAAGGAGAGGGAATGAATTCGACCATGGCCTTTCAAAGGAACCATCCCGGCATTCGCCTGCAGATATTTCTAGAAACGAAGGAATACCGAAGTTTAGAAGGCCGGGCGGGATTCGAACCAGTGTCCACCTCTGAATGGAATCGAAAGGTCCCTGGTTCGAATCCCTGTCACGGCGGGGATTTTAGAAGGCCCTTAACCCGACCTTCACCTCTCGCACAGCTAGCTGTGTAAAGTGAAATTTCTCACAACGCTTCCGCGGTACGAATTGCACGTTAAACTGTATTTTCCGCTTACCCGACAGGATTACCGGGTTAGATAAGGGTAGCCACGATAAGAGGCGCATGTGCGGCGATTGGAAAATCCTTGTCACTCTACGGTGGAACCCATCAGAGATATCCCGGTCAACAGTGCATTTACTTTTTACCAGGATCGGTTCATTTAATTCAGCAGTTGTTACCTTGCACTAATAATACCGTAACTGAAAATGCGTGCGCCGGTTGTCTCAGTTGGCTGCGGCAGCGTGATGGTGTCTGGCGCTGACACGGGGTTAGCTGGTTCCAGTCCTGGTGGTGGCAGGGTAGCAGAGGTGGTGGTGCACAGTTCCTACTACAACAGATCGTGCACCAAAATCCTGTGTTAAATCCTTCCCGCAGTGCGTGAAGGCATACGACACTGTTGATGGTGATTGGTCCTTCGGATGAGGACGTTAAGCCTGGCCGCCCCGTAAGGTGTATTTCGGAAGAGTAGACCTAATGTGCCGGCACTCTCCCTTCTTTCATCTCTCATCCACAACTCAAACAACATTCTACACTGAATACACACATTATCACAGTCAGCCCCACTTACTGAAAATGTCACAATGTGGAAGGCAACTGGATACCACCCCACTTTATGTTACTGGAGGTATCCACAGTGGTTAAACATCCCTCATGGTAACCGGCTAGGCTCAGACACAAGAAAAATAAGTGAAAAATTGTAGCTCAAGAAATATCGTTTAAAATGTGTACTACAGTATAGGCTCGACTACTGGCACCTCAAACTACTTTTGTAGATTATATTTCTTTTTTTTGCCCCCCCCCCATTAAAATTGAGGTTCGAAGTGAATAAATGCCTCAGAGTTTCCCATTTTTTCTTGCTGTTTGTAGGTAGGCAGAAACAACAAAGAAATACTGCGCTACGTGATGAGGGGTAACCTCTCTGGTGGAGAATGTAGGGCGGGAGAGCCTTGTTCGTAATCTCCTGCGTTCCGGCCGGTGTTATTTGATCGGCGGGGCTGCGAGAGCGCCGGTCCGCCGCGATTTTTGGCAGGCAGCTGTCGAGCGCACAAAGAGCTCCAACGCAACGCGACACCGGCGGCGGATAAGCCCCGATGGTCCGCACTTCCCGAGACTCGCCGCGGTGGTCCCGTCGCACAAGGAGCGCTCTCACGAGGGACACAGCTCTACATCTACATCCACCCTCTACAATTCACAAACACTGTGGGTGGCAGAGGGTGCTAAGCACCAATCCTAAACCCGTGCATTCCAATCCCGAATAGCGCGAGGAAAGAAAGAAAACATAACAGCATCAGTACGATATCTTATTTCTCGAATCTTATCCCTCCGGTTATTGCGATCTAAATAGGTTGGCGGAAGAAGTATTTCATTGCACTCGTAAGTCAAAGAATTTCGCATATTCTCCAATAAATTCAAACGCAAACGACGTCGTCTGTCTTTCAAACGATCTCAGCACAATCTATGTATCAATTCTGTGACGCTTTCATAAGGGCTGTAGCAACCAGTCACGAATCGAGCGGCTCTCCTCTGTATCCTCTCCACTGAGTTAATAAAGCCATTGCGATACGGAATATGCAGTCCGTGTCGGACCAGTGATTTCGAACCTACCGATTTTTCAGTGTTTCTACCTATACGGAGTCTAACCTACCGAAACACCGAAATGTAACGATTTTATACGATTTCTGAGAATACAAGGTTATTTTCCCGATTTTTTTTTTTAACAGATTTTTCATTTTTAAGTTGGTGACTCTTTTTATGTTTAACGCGAAATTCCTCTATCGATTATATGGTAAGTAATTATCTATTGCAGAATGTTCCCGATATCTTTGGGGAATACCCTGGTGCCCTATATTTAGAGGATTCCCGAGCTAATTCGCTTGTCTATATAAACGAGAAATCGGATTTTATTCGTTCATTAGTTTTCATCGCTTAGAAGAGAAACTTTCTCCGAGTTACTAACTCAAAATGTCTTCAGAAGAAGAATCTACTACAAAAGCAGCTGTAAAAAGAAGAAAAATACCTTCAGTTTTATACAAAAAAAAGTGGGAAGAAGAATTTTCAGGTTGCCTGCAAAAAGTCGTAAAACTACGCCTATGGTAAAAGTTTTAATAATCATATTAATATTACATCAGAGAAAGGCGCTCTCAACAAACACAATTCTTCTTAAACACATTCGGCATCATCAAATTATCATCATTTACTCTAACTAAAACTCAAAAAACCTGACATGAAAATGAAACAACGTAAAAATATTTCATTATTCTCTGCTTATTACCAGTACATTGTTATTAGCATTGTTTGTTGCGGAATATAATCTACCATTTACAATTATGAAGCACTTACCGAAACTGATACAGTCTGTTTGTCCCGATTCAAAAATTGAAGATGAAATCAAATGTTCTACGACGAAAACTCACGCCATAATTTATCAGCTTATAGGTAAAGAAAGTGTTGATAATTTAAGTGAAAATCTGTGGAAAACTAAGTTTTCGCTTATTGTTGACGAGTCCAGTGATCTTAGCACAGCCAAACACTTGTGCTTAGTAGTGAGATACACATAAAAAAGCATCGCATCAAAGATTGTTTTTAGCTCTTATCCCATTAGAAACTGCTGATGCTGTTTCCTTATTTGAACACATAGTAAACTTTTTTAGAAGCAATGATATTCCATATAAAAATGATCTAATGGGTTTTGCATCTGACGAGTCAAACGTAGTAATGGAGTGTAAAAATTCTATTGTAATATTACTGCAAAACGAAATTCTCAATACTTTTATACTTAAGCGCACATGCCATTCGTTTCATCTTTGTGTGTCATATGCTTGTGCCAAACTACCAAGCAAATTATGGTTAATGGGTTGTATTTTTTCATATACCGATCATGGGTAGAAATATAGCGATATTAGTAGTCATCTCCACCGATTTCGCATTTTGACGTCGACACCACTGGCTGGGATTCCGCACTCGTAGTCATGTCTTTCCGTCTATCAAAGATCTGCCGCCAATACGCCCTACCACGTATCACCTCGATGCTCAAGTCCATACAACTAGCCAGGACTCCGTGCTCTTAGCAGAAAGGAAATCTATTTTTGCGTACGTGAAAGATCTACAGTGAGTAAACGGAGAAGTATCAGACTTTAAATTTGCACTTGCTATGAGAAACAAATTTAATTTAAATACGATGGAGCGTACGCTCCGGTGAAAACTTCCCTACACGCCAATTTTCCCACTTTCATGCACCCACCTTCATTTTCTCTCTACAAATTTCATCTTTAAATTCTTTTAACGTTTTTGGTAAAGTGTTCTTCATTTCGCTTGGTAACTTATTCCAATTCCTGACTACCTTATCTAAACGAGAGAATGTTGCCACTCCCATGTGCCTGAAATTGAGTGCCAGCTAGTGGTCATAGTCATCTTTTCCTTCCATGACTTAGTTTTAATTCTTACACCAATATCTTTCCATACCTCATCACCAATATATGTCTTGTACGCTACCATGACCCTCTTCACCCTCCCCCTGGCTTCCAATGAATCCCATTCCAGCTCTTTTATCATATCTGTTACTTATTGCGTTCTGCGATAATTTCCAGAAACAAATCTAGCTGCCCTTTTTTGCAGCATCTCCAACTCCTGTATTTTATACTCAGAATGTGGGTCCAATTCTACACTACTATATTCAAGCAATGATCTAGCCAATTTTTGTAACTTCATTAGCTAACTTCTCTGGTGCATCCCCTCACCAGGTTTTTTTTTTTTTTTTTACTTTTGGCTTTACGCCTCGTCGACGTCGAGGTCGTTAGAGGTGGGATGGGACTGGGGACAAGGGACGGGAAGGAATACGGCCATGGCCTTTTGTAGGAAGCATCTCGGCATTCGCCTGGAGTGATTTGGAGAAACCATGGAAAACACAAATCTGGATGCCCGGACGGGGATTCGAACCGCCGTCCTCCCGAATGCTAGGCCAGAACGTTAACCACTCACCCACCAAGCTCGGTTCATCAGGCTTTCCAATAAATGAAACATTTTCCCACCATCTGCTCAATGTTTTCTGCCGAGTTTATTATAAAACGTTATGGCAAGATATTTATACTTCAAACCTTCCTTCCTTCCTCCACCGTCATAATAGTAACAAAGCGTTACTTTCTTTTTATCTGTGTACCTAATAAACTGACTTTTCGTTGCATTTATTGTAATCCTATTTTGATATTTTCAGTTAGATATCCTGTCAAAGTCACCCTGCCACTGTTCTTTTCCTCTTTTGATGCTATTGCATAACATTATTTTATCCGTAAATAACGTAATTTGTGACTATAAACAATTATCACATTCGCAAATACACACACCCATGATGCTCAAGTTAATAGAGCTAGCGATGATTCTGTACACGTAACGAAAGAGGGATTTTCGTTGTCTCTCCGCCATCTTCCTGTCTGTCAAAAGGGCTCAACCGCGTTAATGTAAAACGTGTCAGACTTCAAATCTGCACTTGCTTCGTCTTTCTCCACCTAACCTAAAAATATCAAGCGTTTATGACTTTATCTTCGGAAGGTACAACACTATACAACCTTATATAACCTCCATTCCTATAGTAATATCTGAAGGTACTGAACCATAAAACCTGTCAAGTGTTGCAGTAGGGACCTATGACGAATATTCATATCAGAACCATGGCCGATTTCTATGCTCGACCCTTATTCACGGCTCCAGTAGAAGATTGCCCTGTCCACGCTTGTCGATTTATTGACAGGGTCACTACAGGAAGGGAGAAATTTTTTGTCTAGCATCGATCGCGTCATAAGCAATTTAAAATTCCTCCCAAGATAAAAAACATTCTTTGCCATATTTTAGACATAAATGGTTCTAAATTCTAGCTCTGCGATTATAATTATAATATCGATTTCTCTATCTGAAATATAATGCATGCTCTACCTTGTTCTGTTTCTTGTTTCTTGTACCGCAACTAAAGTTCTCAAGTTTAACTTTAACACGCTTTTATATCACAGCTTTTCAGATATTGCAAATAACTCGACACAAATTTTACAAATTTAAGTTTTATACAAATAAGCTTTTCGGGAACTGCACCACTTTCGGAACCTACCAGAAACTAGTGCTGTTGAAATTTTGATTATCTGCTTCGTTATAATGCCATGTACACGTTTCTCACTCTTATTTTACAGGAAATTCACCATAAATTGAATTAACAATGCCGAAATATGAGAGGGACACACAGCAATTAGATGCTACCGGCGCTGCAAAATCGATGACAATCTCTTGAAATATTGGCTAAATCCTTGTTTTAATGTTAACTTGTCGTTTTAACTTCCCTCCGTTCTAAAAAAAAAAATGGCACAAAATTTACAAACAGAAAATATTTATCTGAGGTGAAGCACAGCAACGCTTGACATCTCATATCGATACAAGCAATCGGAGACTATCGATTGCTTCCGATGTAAACAAATACGCCATTTCCGAGATGGATGACTCAGAACGAAAAAAGAAATAAGTTTCTCTTGGTCCAGGAAGCATTTCAACCTAACCACGAATCTTATGACAAAACGAAACTAGTTTCACATGATCCCTGTATACATAATATTTATGTTATTTTTGCAGTACTGGTAGTATTCTGCAGTTGCATAGCCTCTCATATATCGACATTTTTAATTCAATTTGTGTCAACTTTTCCGAAAAATAAGAGTGCAAAACGTGCAGAGGACGTTATAACGAAGCAGACAATCCAAATTTCAACAGGTTACTACCAGTTAGGCTCCGAAACTGGTGCAGTACCCACCTTATCATCTAAAATGCAACTATTCCGATAACTTTGTTGCTTCCGTATCATCTGCCATCTTATTCCTGCCTCTCCCTTTCAATTAGTAATCACGTACATCATCTTCTCCTTGGTCTCGTGTCTGCTATGCCCCGTTTATTCTTTGCTAACAAAGATGATCCGAAAAAATCTTATATCTTAAAATGAACAATTCTTGTATTCGGAAAGAACTCTAACGATTTGGATAAAATTTCATATTTAGATAACGTTTTGCTCTTCAATTTTATCTAAATAGGTGTCTTCCCTGCAAATTCTTGTATTTGGTATCTCGGAAACGGCCCTTACCTCATCTCGAAGACGTTTCAGGTACTAGTAAACCTACTGTGTGTTACTTAAGCTTCTCTTTGGTTAGAACAAGGAACTGTGCACTTCAAAATGCTTAGGATGCCATCAAGAAAAATACTTCACGAAAAATCTTGCATATTGAACAGAAACTACGGGCGTACGGTATATCGGATCAGCTTTGCGAATGGATAAAGGATTTTCTAACTTGTCGATAGCAGTATGTCGTTGTTGAAGGAGAAAGTTCTTCTAATCTAGATGTCACATCGGCTGTACCTCAAGGAAGTGTAATAGGACCATTTCTTTTCATAATTTTTATAAACGATCTCGGAGACAAAGTGAAAAGCCTTTTTAGATTGTTTGCTGATGATGCGGTTATTTACAGGGAAGTAAGGAATTTGGCCAATTGTTTAGCAATTCAGCGTGATCTGGATGTTATTTTGGCATTGTGCGCTGAGTGGCAACTCACACTAAATTGTAAAAAGTGTAAGACAATGAGCATAACTAACAAAAATAATCCAATTGTTCAAAAATACGAGGTAAATAGTTCAGTTATTGATATGGTCGATTCTATGAAATATTTGGGAGTAACAGTACAAAAGAACATGAAATAGGACTTACATATTAATACGTTGGTAGGTAGAGCTAATTCTAGGCTGCGGTTCCTAGGTCGAATTTTGAAAAATTGTAATGAACAAACAAAGGAGATAGCGTACAAATTTCAGGTGCGTCCACATTTGGACTATTGTTGTGCCATTTGGGACCCGTTTCGTTAGGGATTGATCGAATGTATAGAGAAAGTACAGAGAAGAGCCGCTCGATTCGTGACCGCTTGCTACAGTCCTTATGAAAGCGTCACAGAACTGATTAATAGACTAGGCTGGAAGTCTCTGATAGATAGACGACGCACGTTTCGTATAAACTTATTGGTAAACATGCGTACTCCCACTTTCACTTACGAGTGTAGTGAAATACTTCGTCCACCAACCTATTTGGGTCGGAATGACAGGAAAGATAAAATTAGAGAAATAAGGTGCCGCACCGATTCTTATATGAATTCCTTTTTTCCTCGTACCATTAGGAATTGGAATGCACAACAAAGAGATTAGGTTTGGTGCTGAGCAACCTCTGCCACCCACATTTTTGTGATTTGCAGAGTATATATGTAGATGTAGATGAAATCGAAAGATGCCGAACGAAGATCGGTCACCCAGATAATACTATTTATGTGTGATACTCACAAATTATACTATGCGTAAGCAATCACATTTCTATCTTATATATATTAGGCTCAAAGACCGAAAACGACCACTAAGCGAAAAAAAAAAAACAAAAAAAAAAACGTTGTGGTTTCTTGAAAACGGCCACAACACATTGTGCGTAATCATTATTTTATCAGTATCTAACTCTTTGTGATCACGACGAATCGGTACAGGCTGAATCTAATATATATGAGTCTTCTTACCCGTCGCGTTACAAGGCTCTAAAATAATAAAAATGTAAGTCGTCATGTGTGGTAAATGTGACCTGGATTAAACGCGAATTTCGCGTTGTGTCCTTTTTGAGTTAGCCACAACGCGTTCTGACTGTATTTTGTAAGTGCCACAACGCGAATAACGTCGTGGCCGTTACAAAGGAACCAGAATGCGTTGTGGCCGTTTTATTCACTCAATGAGCGTTTTCGGTCTTTGACCCTAACATATACATATATGCTACGACGTTATTGTTATGAAAAAAATCACTCTAATGATCACGCCACCATTTGCTTCAACCTCGGAAAAACAAAAAGCAGCAAACAATCGATATATTAATTTAAAGGAAATCCTTTTAGTGTTCTGGAAATTGATATTTTCGCGAGTTCTAGAGTAAATACGGTTGTTATTAAATATGGCTAATAACCTAGACATTGTAGTCTTGCTGTTGTTATTCCAGAAATTAAGTCCTGGCGCGTGACGTCATAGCAGGTGACGAGTTACAGAGTCAGCCAACGAAATTATATAGTAGAGACATGTGGCATCAGGTACTCGCCAGTTCAGAAGTTCTGTTTGTTTGATACACTGCAATCCCTCTAAATTAAAAGTTTATCAACACCTATCAGTAAATGATTATAAATGTGAACTGTTATCAACAATGCACGCTGTGATTCAGTGACAGTTCTGGTATTTGCACTCTTCAGTGTTCGCATCTTCCTGATGCCCCGACTTCACAAACTCTGCTCACTTTCAATTGTAGTACATGTTCAGAACTTATTAGAGCTGTAAAAGTAACGAAATTTTCTGTACCCGTATGCATTCGTTACTAAACCAATCAATACCCGTTACTTTCTAATCGTTACTTTTGGTACAATCGAGCGCTAGCACGAAGCGTCGCATCGAGTCGCGTCGCGTTCGGGATAACTTCGTTACTATCGTATCGTTTCGTTTCGTTACTCGTTACTTTCGGTACATTCGAACACTAGCATGAAGCATCGAGTACGCATCGCGAGGATTTGGTTCGTACTTAGTAAAGCTTAAGTAAATTGTTTATTTAGTAAAATAAGTTTAGATAAGTTATTCGTTTGGATAAAACTTAAAGTCATGTAATTAGCACATGGATCTTACTGAAAACCTATGAATGTACACTTGATTTACTGTAATGAATATTATATACCAAAGAATAATCTAATTTCGAAACAAACACCTGTTTGCATACAAAAAAAACGACCTACCTTTCACCTGACTGTGAAATATCTAGTAACAATAACTAATGACGATTATTTTTTAAAGTAGCCGTCTCAAAACCCTGCATAAATGGGATATGTATTTAACAAATATTATAATCTCATCGAAGTATTTCGTTTTTAAATAGGAGATTTCACCACTGTCTTCCTTTAGTGTTTTCATTTATTTTTGTAAATTCTTCGTCTTTTTGTGATAGATTTGTTACAATAAATGTTGACATACCATCAAGTCGGGCAGGCAGAGTGCTCCCGCAATAATTGTTTCATTTTAAAAATATCAATATTCAAAACATTTAAATCAATAACAAAGGTGCAGGACAAACATGCGATTAGATTGGCAATTGCTGCGTCGCGGTTACAAGAAACATTCAACATTAAAGCCAGTAGCGCACTGATCACATGGATCCTGCGGTAATAACACATTAACTAACACCAGGCAAAAGGAATAAAGTGATTGTACCTTGTTTGTTTACGGAATTCTGGAGCTGGAAAAAAGGGCTGCTAGATATGTTTCTGGAAATTATCGCCGAACGCAATCTGTAATAGATATGATAAAAGAGCTGGAATGAGATTGATTGGAAAACAGGAGTAGGGTGAAGAGGGTGATGGCAGTGTGCAAGGGATATATTGATGATGAGGCATGGAAAGATATCGGTGTAACAATTAAAAGTAGTGCATGGTAGGGAAAAGATGACCATGACCACAAGCTGGCTCTCGATTTCAGGCACAAGGGTGTAGGAAGATTTTCTTTTTTAGGGAAGGATGTCAGGGATTGTAATAAATTACCAAGAGAAATTATGAATAATTCACAAAAAACGTTGAAAGAATTTAAAATTAAAATTTGTAGAGGGCAAATGTAGGTGGATGCATGAAAGGGAGGAAGATGAGTGTGTAGGGAAATTGCCACCGGAGCATGCGCTCTAGTGCAATTTAATTAAATATTATTAGAACAAAACAAGTGCAGAGATGTATATCACAAACTATTAGACAACACTTTTATATTGTAAATTACACAATAGAATAAAATAGAAGGTATCAAATCTCAAAACAAACAAATTTCATAAATGTTTGAAATCAATAAACCTCAGTAATGAATTATCAATGTAAAAACAGTAACTATCTCAACTTACCCATAAAAAAATTCTATTTACAAATTATGCACCGTAAGTTTTGATGTTAAACAAAATAAAACTTACAAAATTAGTTACCTGCGGGAGCCGAACCGTGTTCCTATCTGTACGACAAATACGAGTAACGAAATTAATTTTGTGAGTAACGATTCGGTACTTCGAGTCAAGCGACGAACCCGTTACTCAGTAACGAATACATCGTTACTTTTATAGCTCTAGAACTTACACACTGACTACCTGCTACGCTCTCAACGTATCTTTTAACAAGACATACATAGCTGCTTAGCGCCTCTTGGATCTGCAACCACACCACCACTACTGCGATATTGACTGCCTAGTCACAGGTACTGCACGAGGCGTTTTCAAGTAGATTTATCGTTGCATGCGACATAATTTCGCTATATTCGCTGTAGTATCAGTATAATGTTTTGTAGTCAGTTTCGAAACACTGTGTGGTGCGTCGTAATAACGATAGCCGAGAGCAAAAATAGGCGTAAATAATTTTGAGACGTTTGCTTGCGTTAATAGATATGTATGTTAGTATGTGTGGAGATTAATATTCGAGGCTGTGTAGTGAGAAGAAGCATATAAAGATGGACTTCAATAGAGACAAATCGTTTGAAATAGTTCTACTCGGTCCTCTGGAAATATTTCTAGATGAAGACGAAGAGGAATGGAGCGGCTTATTAAATCATTATACACTTGATAAAGATTGAATCACTCAGTTAACGATTCATCAAATTTCATATTCGACTGCATCACGATATAAACGATATCCCATATCTCTTAGCTTACTCAGAGAATATAAAGAAAATATCTACACCGATCGAATATAAACAAAAGCAACTATATATTGAATTAAATGAAGTAACTACTTTTCTTTCAGTATTCTAGTAATCATTTCTTCGCAGTTGCTTCGTTAAATAAAAATTTTATGAAGCAACGCGCATAACCTCGATTTGGTAGGAACATCTCTGTCCATTGTTAGTTCGGTAACGAAAGGCGGGAGCGTGACGTAAGCATTACAGTCAGAATGACACAGTGAAACAATGACCAAGCTTAACCTTTTGTTAGTACTGATGACAACTTTGTGTTACGCATTATTATTTTCACTTTACCTTGCTTTAACCGATTCAAAAGAATTAAAGCAAATAAAGAGTAGAATAATAATACCATAGTAAATTTACCAAAAATACGGTGATCCCATATTTCTTAGTTTACTATATCAGCGATCAGAGAATATGACGAGAACATCAACGTCGATCGAATACAAATAAACAAAAGCAACTAATAATTAATACATTGATTTTAAAAACCAGTAAAAAAAGTGTTATTAATTTTTCTCGGTACAAACGATGGTTTAATAAAATCTTAACGTGCAAGCCACACAGGAAATTTTGTTAGTTCAACTAGGTGGGATAAAATTTTTGGCAAGAAATTTAAGGAAATCGACTGTAACGGAAAAACATATCTGGAAGTAGGCGCGGCGAACTGAACTCGACCCCACAAATTTACCGTTTCACTCAAAAGGCTCGCTAATTTTCAAGAAGGTTTGGCAAAACAAGCCGATAATCGCTCGTTCCAGTATCAAGGATAACATATCTTCCGGCTGACGTTTGAAAATAGAGTGGGAATGAACCAGTCTGGAGGTCTCGATAAGAAGGTAATTCTTGTATTCCAGATGCACAGACATCCATCTGTAATTCAACATAAGAGTTGTTCGGGATCTTTAATTGGCCATCAATTTCACCTTTTTAATGGCAAGCACATAAACTCGTTTTCACCAGTTATTTTTTTCCTGTAGTCAAACTGGTACTTAATTTTACCGTAAATATTTATCAGATGTTTATCTTTCAGTTAAAATACTAGCGGTTACTGCATTACAATTAGTTATTACTTGTGACTTGATATTAACAGCAGGTACTTATAATATATTTTCGTCGGCATTCCGACAACGACCACTGAAATTACCGGACACAGGTATAATACTGCGACTTAAGATACATTTTAACATTCGGAATAGGTGCTAAAGGGCTAAATATGTGTATACTCGAATTTAAGTCTACTATTCCTAACGTATATTACATTTCTCTCCATAATTCCACTTAATGAATGGCTATAATTTTTATCTCTGGCGCCCATCCGCAATTAATTTGACGGCGGCGAACAGCCCGTCCATCAATTATTGGTATTCTGGAAGTTTCTAAAAGTCTGAATTCCTCTGTTTATCGTCTATTTCGGTGGAGCGGACGTTACGACTGCAAGTTTACAGTTTCCGAACGACCGTTTCCAGGCTTTCTTATTTATCTTCTGCCCCATAAACAGGGACGTCTTAAAAGCCAAATAATTGCCGTTTCTATGATTGTTAAACGCGGTTTTACGTCCGGCGATGGTGGTGGGGGATTTGTGTACGGGAGGCAGGCTGTTTCCGGTGAACCGTCGCGAGGGAGGCTATTGTGTTTAAACGCCTTTATTTGTATTTCTTGCGTTGGCTAAGTATACTCGTGTGTACGTTTCACTTTTACGGGAACAAGTTTTTACGAGCAGTAAAAAAACAAACTCGGTTCTTCAAACACGCCATCGTTATATGGCCGCAAGGGGCTCTATCCTCCAAATAAAAAGATATTACCGACCAAGAAATAAATAATTTACTGACAACTCAGTCACCTTTCCTTAAACCGTTTACTTATTACTAGGGTTCGGATTTTTGTGACAAGTCATATTTTTTTCCTGCCTTCTATTTGAGATATAATGCTAAATTAAACACTGATTAAACGTTTCTGATTGTATTTAAATGTATTTTATGTAGCAATAAAATGCATATTCTGACCTTTTTCCTAGTTTTAGTCATATTACGATAATATTTATGGTCATATGGTTATATTTTGAGGAAAAATCTGGTAATTTTTAATAATACCGGGAATTCGCTAGAAGTTATAGATGAGAAGAAACTAAGATAATTGTTCTCAGAAATGTACTCCTATTATACATTGAAGGTAAAAGCAAAACTACTTGTTACTGAACTGGTCAGATTAAGAAATCAAGAATTAAAGTTATACATTATTGTAGTGCCCCCACCTGGACACCGGTAAACCTATGGGGACCTATGGCGAACCTGGCAGCAGGCCGAGCGGAGACTTGGCCAGATTCGATGAGAGGAATGAGCGAATGGGTAAGGATCGATCATAGTAGTCGATCTGGGATCGGAGGGAGACATCCGTGGTAGCATCATCAGGGTGAATGATTTCATAAACATGTCATATATACAATATTTACTATCACGACTGTACAAAATTTACAAGTGGTATGCTGAATACCCAAGGTGCTATTGGGCTGCCTTCAGACATCCTACTATGACATATACTGAATACTGCAAATAGGTTGACTATTGTAACTGCATGGGTGTGACATTTACTTGGAGGACAGCAAGAGCTTCTTCGACTGTGGGCGATTATCTATACCAGAAATCCCCAGCTTAGATATTGTAGAGGACCCTAGCGCCCTATCTACAATTCAACGACGGCTTCCCATGTCCAACCATAACCTACAGCAGAGCCAACCTGTTATGCGCTGTTCATCTTCTTCGTGTGCGACGCCACCCCGCGACCACGGCCGCCAGACGCGGCTCGATGTCTGCGTCCCCTCTGCTCCGACTGTTGCTGGCTGCGACTGATTGATGAAGACAAAACAAGACACTCTCCGATAAATTTTTTTTTTATTGGGGGAGCACCCAAAACTACCCGTGCAAAGGTATTTACACAACCTCCCACTACGGTCCTAAAGTGGAGGGGCAAATTGTAGACCAGTGATGAGGCCGATCCATGCCGTCATCCGTCCTCCTTAGCTCGACCATTGTGCACTTTTTCCCTACTGTCAGCGCTCTAAATCCTCGGTCGATGCCTCTATCTGGTTTCTTAACATGCTACTTGCTGTCCTCATTTCATAATTGACAAATATTTAACTTATGAGCCAAGCGAACAACTGCGTTCGCTACATTATTTTCAATCTCTAAACGTTCCGCCGCTAATCTTGGCAATGCAGCAGCAGCATGCCTATGTCGAGCCGCGTCAGTCAATGTCTCATTGTGGCCAATACTTTAGAAAATAATCCTCAGTCATCGTTAAATATGCAGTGGATCAGTGACTACCACCATGCAGCCAACAAAACTTTCTGAAGAAAGTGCGAAGTTATGGAGTTACGTAAAAGAGTTTGTAGAAGAGTATTTTAGTACAGACATAGGGAACTTCTGTAAATAATGTGAAATTAAAGAGAATTCAACAAAACTATTTAAATTTTAATTTCCCAGTGGTGCAGTGAGTGCACTGAATCAAATTATGCTGTCTACGTGAAAGCGACACTACTAGATAAAGTAAGTTATGTATTATTGAGCATGTTTTGATGTGAAGTAAATTTAAAAAATTGGTTATATTTTGTCATTTCTAGGCGGTATTTACTCATTTTTGAGGTGATGTGTGCATTCATATTTCTATATTTTTTGGTCATAAAGATCCGAACCCTACCTTGGGGTTCTTGTAAAAAAAATAGTGTAGTAGACTTTTACTTTTAGAAAAGGGAATTTATTATAAATTTATGGATTATTGTATGTACCATTGCTTATTCTTGTGTGATGGAGTATATCACCACAAGCATCTTCAAGTTCTCAAAGAATTAATAAGTGGAATGTTGGCAGATATCATCATTTCACAGAATTCTTTAGAAAAAATTGACAATTCAGAAGACGACAAAAAGAAGTAGCTATCTGCTTCGTCGAGCTGAATACAATGATACATTGTTCGTGTGTCTTGCTGTATCGCAATTCTACTGCACGTGAAATATCTTTGTTGAGGTGAATTTAATTTCGCATAATTTACAGGAAATAACGTTTTCGTCTGTACCAAATATACTCCTCTCCAAATTCCTTTACGTAACTCCATAACTTTGCACTTTCAGGAAACTTTGTTTTCGGCACGGCGGTATTCACTAATCACTGCAGATTTAACACTGACTGAGGATTATTTTCAAAAGATTTTGCGACAATGAGACACTGATTGACGCGGTTCGACACAGGATGCATTGTGAAGATTAAAAGGCGGGAGGAATATTACGTTTATAGCGTGACAATAACGCATTCTTAACTGGTGAATTCTGGCCAATTCAGTGACCACTAGTTTTGTTTATTCCCCCAATATGTGACAGGAGTACATTTCAGCAAATAATTATCTTAATTTATTGTCATCTATAACTTCTAATGAATTCCCAAATCTATTAAAAAAATTACCAGATTTTTTTTTTCAAAATCGTAATATAACCAAAACCAGGAAAATGGCCTGAATATGCGTTTATACGTTATATAAAATTTGTTTAAATACAATCAGAAATGATCAATCAGTGTTTAATTCAGCATTACAGCTCAAAAAGCAGGCAGAAAAAAATATGACTTGTCATTAAGATTCGAATCCTACTTATCATGCTTTTCAGTTCTTATCTGAAGTAGAGATATCCGACTGGGTAGAGTAACATTTAATTATAAATGAAACGATTTAAATCGGTAGTTAGCGACAGGTACTGTGTAAACTTGTGTTCCTTACTATTACAAACCTCTAGATACAACTACGCACGTCCCGTTGGCCCAGTTGGCTGCGGTGCCGTGATGGTGTCCGGCGCTGACATGGGGTTAGGGGGCGACCCATTAATAACGTGAGGTGTTTTTCCGGAATTCCGGACCCCTCTCCCCCTCCGGTGAGACATTGTGAGATTTGGTCAGACCCCCCCCATCTAAAATGACTTTTTGAGACCCTTTTTTTAGGTCTCATGCTCCGAAGGGTGGTTGTACCCCCCCCCCCCTCCCAAAATTTCGGTTTTTGGACCTAATCCCCCCCCCCCCCAAAACGACTTTCCCGTCATATGTGGACATTTTTATTTTTAGCTCTGTAATTTTACTAGAATTTCAAAACCTTACGTGAGATTTCTGTTAACCCCCCCCCCCCTCACTCCGTTGGTGAGTTTTCGTGAGATTTCGCTGGACCCCCCGCCCCCACCTATTTCACCTCACGTCATTAATGGACGCCCACTTAGCTGGTTCCAGTCCTGGTGGTGGACTTGGCCGGCAGGGTAGAAGAGGTGGTGCTGCACGATTCCTAATGACCAGATTGTGCACCAGAGCCCTGGGTTAAACCTCTCCGCAGTGCGTATGGAGTGAGGGCATACGACACTGTTGATGGTGAGTCTTTCGTCAGATGGGGACGTTAATCCTTTCGGCCCCCTGGTGCCTTTCGGTAGGCCTGAATGGACAGTCACCGGGTTTCATCCTCTCCCTTCTTTATCTCTCAACCACAACACTCTACCCTCAACACACTCACTATCACAGTCATACACAGTGACAACAGCTCGTGCTAACACTGTCACATTGGGGAAGGCAACAGAAAATCTCCGCAGTTTATCTTCCCAGACGTCCCATTCGAGTGGTAAACACAGGGCCGGCGTTAGGGAGAGGGGGGGGGGGTAAACGGGGCATATGTTTTAAAGTATGTGCATTCTTTTGCATTGTGTACTGTTTATTTCCATGCACAGTACCTGTATACGTATATCCATTTCAGTATTGTAAAATGATTAATTTTAACCCATCTTTAAAACAGGTCATTAAGATACATTAAATGTATCAGTCGTTATACGGTAGCAAAATAGTTCATAGGAAAGGGAATTTTGTCTTGCAACAATCTACATTTTTGTCAGGAAAAAAAGATTGTGGTTTAATTCGCCCATTGCTGTGCCTAAGCAGTCGCATAATTATTATTATTATTCCGCGATTCACTAAAGTGTGTGGCGGAGGGTGCATTGCACCTATCCGAAAGGGAAATAGATTGGAAGGGATATACGGGATGTGGAAGGAGGCGCTTTGGGGACTTTCTCTAAGTCATATTCGATTTAAGTGACTAGGGAGGTTACCATAATAGAATCGGCATCTGTTAATACTTTTTCTTTCGTAGATAATGCGTATCTGTATGTTTGTGAACGTCGCGAATGCGTATGTTGTGTTGGCATGTGTACATGTGCATCCTTATATGTATATGTTATTTGTATGTATATACATTTGTATACATCAGTTTAATCACGAGCAATCATCTAATTAAATATACACGTGCTCTCATATTCAAAAATAGAATAACCATAAAATTTTATGAATGTATAGGTGTATGGAAGCATGTGTGTGTGTGTATATATATATATATGTGTGTGTGTGTGTTTGTATATATGTGTGTGTGTGTGTGTGTTTGTATATATGTGTGTGTGTGTTTGTGTGTGTGTGTGTGTGTGTGTGTGTGTGTGTGTTTGTATATGTGCCTGTGGATGCATACTCTTTTGTAAACATTAGTTAATTATTTGGTAGCAGCTGCTGCCAGGATATTCCAATTACTAATATAAAAAACACCGATCAGATACATTCTATCACTTTGTCAATTTAGTTAAGTAATCAACATTCATGCAACTTGATAAGTTTTTTAACAACATAAATCAGTCTTACGTCCTGAACAAAATTCAACTGACATTCTCAAATTAGAATTTAATGAGCGCCTTATAATAAATTGGAAATATCGACCGAGAATAGATGCTAGATGCTGGGCTATTGTGTAACAGGGTATAAATAAATAAATAATACTTTTGAATTTTTCTTCTTTTCGTGTCGGATACAAGATAGTTTTTCCACTATGGCTTTGTGACTAGCTGATTGAAGGTCAGACTAAGGTGAGAAATGCGCCATAGTCTCTGTCTCACCGCTGGAACACGTCGAATCTGGTTGTTCTCCGAGATATCCTATGAAGTGAGACATGACAGTTTTGAATTGCTTAATATGAATGTAGATACTACTGCACAGTATTAACTTTGGTAATGGCAATGTCCCGCAGTTATTGTATGAATATTTTCAAATTAAACAGCATCTATTAACAGTTGTTCTCATAATTTAAAAAAATAGAACAGTTATTATAGACAGAGTTTGATATAAAAATATTTATGCAACAAGTGTGGAACATGGCGATCAACAAAGTTAATATTATGTAACGTCGTCAGGCATTTCCTACGGCCCCTTATCAAAATTTCAAAACTCTTCATCTCAGCTTCAACAAAACCATCGAGAGCATCAAGTTTAATAAGTTGTGTGTTCAATATAACGTCAAAACATATTAAGTAAACGTGACAGTCAAGAACAGCACCAAATCGGCGCAAAAAACGCTCAACAGAATAAAAATACGCCACACCCATATAACTAACCACGCAATTAAATAATCCAGAACCGTGAGGAATATTATTGATCGAATCGAAAATCATACAACAGGGATTACAGATGCAATAAGATTGAAGCTTAGTCAAAAAAAATGACAGATTTAAAATAACCAGAATATACAGCCAATCGAAAAAATAAAGCAATGACCTTATTACAAGTCATTATTTTCATCCAAAACGTATTTGATACATAATTAAATCAACAGCAAAGACAATTGCTACAGAAAGGATTGAAGTAGAATGCAGACGCGACAAGAAAAGACAACTTTATAGAACTCATTATTATAGAATCTAAATATATTGTAGCACAAGACGGGAAAAAATTAATAAAATGTTTTTAATAGATCGCATTTAATTTTCTTTTCTTTTAAATAAGTTCTCCGTAGTATTTGTGGCATTGTGTAAATGCACTAGCGGTATAACTTTTTAAAACATCCTATTCACATTTAGAGATCCGATTCGACCGTTAGCTATTCTTCAACTATTCAACATACATACATACTTATACATTGTGCTTTAGTAGTTTCATAATTCTGTCACGTTGCCTCCAGGTGTCCTGTCCGTAGCTTGTATTATCTTACTGTATTCAGCCTTTAGTTGGCACTGTCCGCCTTCACAAATCTCAACTTCTCATGGAACATCATTAGTCACATTTATTTATACAAATAATGTTCGCCTTTATCTTGATCAAATGCAAAATTTACTCAACACTACCTTTTTTATACCATATTACATGACGTATAACCTGATACAACTACGATCCTCATAACCCATCATCGAAACATTTGTGATTTATTCACAACTCCATTGATTCATTCCAAAAATCCTCGCATCAAATGTTGTTCATGCCTTCCTTCTTTCCCTTTTTTCCTATTCTTGTTTTTTTTTTTAAATATATATATCCTCTCTTTGCTATATCATCATCTATGGCCCGCTTGTCCTTGCTGTCAATGAATTCAAAATAATGCTGTTATTATAATTATTTATAAAAAATTGCTATTGTTAAATCACATTAATAATTATCTATTCATTCATATCCGTTACAAAGTTTACACCAACTGTTTATCTAAAACTGGGCTACTAGTATGAAGAACATTAACTAATACTTTATTACACAACATTATTCTCCAGGGGAAGGATTTATGCAAAGAGAATACGTAGCCTGCCTTACCAAATTAACATTTTCCATTATTTTCCTCAAGTGATGAAAAATTATGTTCCGCCGAAACCTAGGGGGATTACGCAAAGAAGCAGTTGTCTGTATGAGTAATAGTAAGATCAAGGTTAGCATGTTCTGTTGATTAGCAGAAAGGCCTGGAGAGGAAATAAATGAATGAATTAACATCTAAATGAAACACTATAAAGATTTTCGTGTTGCATATAATTTCTTCCTCTCTCTATGAGTTCAGCACTCTTTATTGGTAGATGTGAAGTTTATTTATTCCACAGCTGAAAGTTCCAAAGCTACTTAACACATTTTTATACTGTTTCTGAAAAAGGAGTTTAAAATTAACAAATAATAATATAATCTCGTCACTAACGTCTATTTTTGGCAATTTATAAAAATATAGCTATAATTAATAGTAAGAAAGAAATGATGATAACGCTGCAAGGAGAAATAATTGGACAAATGGAGTCCTTTAAATAATCTCTGGAGTATTGTGAGTGGTGATATGAGCTGCAAGAAGGAGGTAAAAGCTAGAATAGTAATGGCAAAGGAAGCTTTCAATAGAAAGAAAAATTTATTATGCGGAAGGCTGGACAAAACCCTGAGGGAAAAATTTGCTAAATGTTCTGTATGAAGCGTAGGACTGTATGGAGCAGAAACATGGATGCTACGCAAAGAAGATCTAAAGAGGTTGGAGGCTTTTGAAATGTGGGTATGGAGGAGGATGGAGAAAATAAGTTGGGAGGACAAAGTAAGGAATGAGGAAATGCTGGAACGAATAGGAGAGAAAAGGTCACTCATAAAAACAATAAGAAACAAAAAAAAAAAAAAAACTGGATTGGGTATTTGCTGAGGAACGAATGCTTTCTTAAGACTGCTCTGGAAGGGACTGTAAACGGAGAAAAGAGAAGAGGTCGGCGAAGGATGAAAATGATGTATGATATAATGATAAACGGGAGATATGTAGAAACTAAGAGAATGGCGGAACAGAGGAAGGCGTGGTGGGTTGTCACTGTGCGTGGACCTGCTGTATAGCAGAGAACCCTTGATGATGATGATTAAATTACATTAACGGTTATCTGTTTGTTTACGTCAGCTTGGTGTAGGGTGGGCCGTGGGGCGGTCGGGAGTCGAAGCGGTCGGCCGGCCGGGCTCGCTCGGCGGCCCGCTGCGCCGTGTGTGGTCCGCCGCCGTGGGTGGTCCGCTGGCGGGAATGACAGCGGGCGGGGCCATCAGTTGGCGCCCCACGCTGTCGGATTTCCGCCCCGGCCGCCGAGCCGCGTCTTGGGTGGTCCCCGTCACGCCTAACGACCGGCCACGCTACCGTTCTCTGCGAATAAGCTGCTGCCGTGACGTCACCACGCCGGTCTGCTCGTAACTCAGTTGCGAATGCGACTTCCCTAAACAACGCGGAAACCGACGCATTACGCACGTGTTACACGGCCCGTAATACGCGGTATCTGTATCGTTATTTACGATACTACTCGGCGTTTTCGCCTGACTGACACGCAGCCAGAAACACTTCAGGATGAAGAATCTAGCATAATCTCTGTGAACAAAACATTACACCGCTTTCTCTAACTTATCGACGTGTTTAACCAAACATTGAAGTACCGCAGAGAGTTCTTGGCTTTGGCCACAGCTTATTCGTTATTTTAAAATCTATTTTATTTTTACTGTTGTGTGTAATTATTGTAGAACATCTATTCCGCAGTTTCTTGGGGGTATCCACAAATTACGTGAGGTGTTTTTCCGGATTTCTGGACGCCCCCCCTCCGCCTGGTGAGATTTCGTGAGATCTGGCCGGACCCCCCCCCCCCCCCCCCCTCTGGTGAGATCTGGCCCGTCAGAACCCCCCCTAGAAATCGCCGTGGAAACTTTTGTAGACTTTTTTTTTTAGGTCACACCCTAACTTTTTTGACGAAATACCCTCCTAAAATCGACTTTACCGCAAATTGTAGGCCTTTTTTATTTTTTTCCCCCTCTACTTTCCCCAAAATTTTCGCAAAATCTCACGTGAGATTTCTGTAGATCCCCCCCCCCTATCCCCCTAGGTGAGATCTGGTGAGATTTCGCCGGACCCCCCCCCCCTATTTCACCTCACGTAATTTATGGATGCCCCCTTGTTGAATTAAGATATTGTTACCAGAATTTAAAATGCATTTAATTCTGACAAGGTAGATCAATAAATATCATCACATCATAATCTCAATGAAAATCATAAATAACTAGCTGTACCCGTGACTTCTTACGCGTGGACTTAGTGTTTTATTGCTAGAATTAGCTACATATGGAAAGGTGTAAATTACGAAAAAGGTGTTCCAAAAGCACGGGGAAGCCATCACCACACCGCTCTACCATTGAACCTGTCTCATGAAGAGAGCCAGTTTTCAACATGTTTAAAAAATAGAGGGGGGGGGGGGGAGGATTAGCTATGTTAGACTACCTACCACAGCACCTCTGGAAGATTTTTGTTTGTCTTTTCAATAATGTCTCTCTCTGTAAATATGTTATATCCACACCATTCTGTGCACAACTTTCTTTTTGTTGTGCTTTTAGCTAAACACAATACAACAGTACGGTGCAGTGCAAATCCATATTACAGGTAATGCCTATACAAGAAATTTATAAACAAATGATACACAAACTGAGTGCGAGAGGAAAAGAACTTGAGGGACCGATGCAGCATTGCAGAGACTATCCGTCTCTCTGTCACCGTTCGGTTAGTTTTCAAAATTTCATGGAAAAATGTGTTATTTATCGTCAACAAATATCCTGTGTACTTCCTAGTGATACATAGTATTTTCCTTTCAAATTTCACCAACATGTAAAAATATAACAAACAGTCAGGGAGACAGATTTACTTTCCCATTTCTAATCTGTTAGTGTAAATAGATGGCCGGATCAAGAAAAACAATGATACTTTTATGTTATTTGTTCATTTAGAAAAAGCTTTTGATAATTTTAAGTGGGACAAGAACTTTCTAAAAACATGTGCGGAGCACAGCGCTTTTTTGGTAGTGAAGCATGGGGTTTAACAAAACCAGAAAAAAGTAAAATTGAAGCATTGGATGTATGGTGTTATAGAAGAATGTTGAAAATTAAGTGGCCAGTTGAAGTTTCAAATGAGCGTGTTTTGCAAATGATAGTTGAGAAAGAAAGCTTCAGAAAGAAGAGGCAGGACGGTGGTTCACATTTTAGGACATGCGGGATTGGTTAATTTGTTAGTGGAGCGAACAGTCGATGGAAAAAACTGTAGAGGAAGAAAAATATTAGAATATATAAAGCAGATAATTGAAGATGCATGGTGTAACGGGTTGAAGAGATGAAGAGGTTAGCGCAAGATAGGAAGAGAAAGAGGATTGTGTCAAACCAGTCAAGAGACTGACGACAGCAAAAATAAAATAGGTCGATCTCTCAGATATTGTTTCTCTCTCAGTCAGTTTGTGTATGATCTGTTGATGAAGTTCATGTAGATTCAGAAGTTATTAAATAATATGGATATGAGCTGCTAGCGATGACTATCAATAAAACACAGGGACAGACACTGGATGTAGCAGGAGTACATTTCATGGCAGTTGTATGTAGCTAAACCACAGGTTTCCAACTATTAAAGGCTGAGTATCTCAGCATAGAATAGCAAATCCAAAATTGCTGTGTCTAAAAACATAAAATAATAATAACTGATAAAATTGCATTATTCTCTTGACAATTTATTCCAGTCCCTTACACCCTTTACTATGTAAGAAAATTTTCCTACACCCTTTTGCTGAAATCAAGTGCCAACTTGTGGTCAGGCCATCTTTACACATCCATGTACCTCTCTTAATTTTCATCTTAACATTATTCATCACCAATATAGGTGTTGTACTCTCCCATCAGTCTCTTACGCTCCTTCTATCCTCCAAGGAATCCCACTCCATCTCCTTTATCATATTAGTTACTCCTTCTATCCTCCAAGAAATCCCACACCAGCTCTATCATACTAGTTACCAATTGTGTTTTGCATTAATTTCCGAAGACAAATCAGGGAGCCTTTTTCTGCACTCCCCCCCCCCCCCCCGCAACTCCTGTATTTGATACCCAAAATGTGGGTCCCGTACACCACCATATTCCAGCAGTGGTCTGACCAAAATTTTGTACCACAATTCCCTTACTTCCCTAGTGCATCCCCCGATCACTCTTTCCAGCAGGTGAAGGATTTTGAATTCTTTCCCTACTAACTATCCAATGTGTCCTGCCCAGTTAAGTCTGCTATTAAATGTTATGTCAAGGTATTTAAATTTCGAGTTTTCAATAAGTAGCTCATTCCCCACTTTATAATCATATTCAACCTTTAGTTTTTTATCTGTGTACCTAATAAGCTGACTCTTCTTTTTATTTATATTCATTTTCTGAAAGTGACTTACAATTTCCTATATCCGATTCTATAAATAAAATTTTGATTGACGGGCTCCCGCGGTTAGAGGCCCGAACACTTTTCTTACAATAAAAATCTATGTCCACGCGAACGAAGTCGTAGTTATTAAATAAATACGACAGAGAAAATTCGGCTGAATTTCTGCCAACACACAAAAACAATAAGTTAATAACACTTTTCATCTCCTTCTGCTACCACAAATACGTATTTTAACCAAGCGAAGCAAAAAACACATACATGGATCTTCGTGCAAACTTCAAACTTCCTTGTAACAATACTTTCGATGGATCATTACCGATAAAACAGCTGAATAACAGAAGTGCGAAAAAGTAAACAGGATTCTCCCAAGCTGAAGGCCGAAACAAAAGTGTTGCACCAAAACTGTCAGAATCTAAGAAGTCAAAAGGTTTCAACCTGTTTTTTTTTCTGTTGTCATCAGTCTCTCGACTGATTTGATGCAATCCTCCATCCCTTTCTATATTGCGTCAACCTCTTCATCTCTACATCTCTTTTTCAAGAAGGATCTTTTTGCTAATTTTATAGTGCTTTTTACATCATTCTTGCTTCTAGCATCAGCTGTCAATTTACTTCGGAAGTAGCGGAATTCACTTATTCCTCCTATCGCATTCAATCCTATTTTTATATTTAAGGTACAAATATTGATATCATCTCCGCTGTATTTCATCACTTTTGGTATACTTTGGTTTATATTTAGTCCAAAATCTTCTTTCAGTATGCTGTTCATGCCATTCAGGAACTCCTCAATATTCTCAGTCTGTTCTACTAATAAGACAATGTCATCAGCAAATCGTAGCATACTGATTTTTCTTCTTAAACAGTAAAGTTATATACAGTATTGCAAGCAGCATGCTGATTGGGGACACAGGTGATCAACTACGAAAATTCGTAATGGAAACATAAGTTTCACTTCTTCTTCCCTTCAATTTTTGACATCAAAGTACCACGTAGAGAGTCCTTTTGCATTTATCTCGATCCTTCGTTTCTTGATTTCCAATACTCCTTCATCCTTTTACTTTGCTACTTCCTTCTTTCTTGGGTATAGAGGTTATTGCCATTCCTTTTTTCCTTCTCTGGGAAACCTCGAAATTGCTACGAGACACCTAAATACAATTATTCACTTGTGTTATATTTAAACAAAAGCTTTCTGTACGAATATTTAAAAACAGAAAACATACATGTATTACAGGAAAACAGTGAATGCTGAAGATACCTTGACGAGAGGCCAAGCATTTTTGAGAATAAATGAAACCTAACCCCAGTTGCACTGGCGTGTTTATCCGTACTATTAAAAATCTGTAAGTGAGTTGGGTGTGTCTGAAATAGCATTACGCAAAAATTAGCACACCAATTCGGATGGTCTTTTCAAATATCGAGAGCTTACTGACTAGTTTAAAATCTGCGGAAATAGCTAAATACTTATATGTACCGAGGAACGGAGAAAGAAATTATAGCCATTTCAATATAGGGAAAATATGCGCATAAATCACACTGTTTCTGAGATGAGCACGTTTTCCCAGAAACACTGACAAAATATTACACTAATATACTTTGCGATTTTTTTGACATCAATTATATAATTCTTATATAATTTCTACATCAAAATAAACCGATAAGTTAATCAAACGTAATAAGAATCTTAAAACAAATAGCTCGTTTGGGAATTGTCATTATCAATTCGCATTTTACCAACTCCAAAGAACCTACTTCCTAGCCGGTACCGTCACGTTTAATCACTGTTTTTCACCTATATCGAATACATTGCTTTTCAGAGATAAAAACGTTATGACATATTCAGTAATGTGTTCCGCTTAAAAGCGCGAAAATTAATGTAATTGATAAACTAATAGTTGCGTAGTAGAAAATATAAATATGTTCTTAAATTTAATTCTCTTACAGTCGTATCTGTGGAACAAAGTAAAATAGTGATTATATCTGAACTAGATTCGAAGCCGGTCAGAAATGAATGGCTGAAAGCAGAGCTCTGGCTATTTATTTTTCACAAATACTCAATTAAATTAAATTGTTATAAAATAATGTTCGTAATTCAGATTTTGAATTTTTTTAAATCTGCTTAACGTCTCTTAACAGCGAGGTCTTTAGAGACTGGAAAGGATGGGGGAGGCAAGGAATGGGAAGGAATTCAGCCATGCCCTTTTGAAGGAAGCATCCCGGCATTTGCCTGGAGTGATTTGGGAAACCATGGAAAACCCAAATCTGGATGCCCGGGCGGGAATTCGAACCGCCGTCCTCCCGAATGCGAGGCCAGAACGCTAACCGTTACACCACCTGCCTCGGTCTGATTTTGCAATGTACGTTTTCAGTTGTACTTTGTATCGCCATAAATTTGGAACATCCTAGGTGCTGTTGGCGTAATGACGACAGAAATATGGAACTCCAAATGAAATTTTAGGAGTCCTAAAATCTTATGCAAATCATGTAAATTATAAAATTAAGTCAATTGTGCCTTATGCTTTAACAAAGCGTATCAGTTGTCAATCTTGCCCAGGCTGTATGACAATTAATGACTAATATTGCCGTTCGAAAATGAAAGCTTCTCTCACATCCGCATTAGTAGTAAATTTCTATTTTAAAGCAGAAATAATTGATGAACATATCGTCAAATTAAAACCATCGTCAAAACAGCAAATAATTTTACTTTTTTAAAGGCTAAATATTATATTGAGTTTTTTTTTGTTACAGAACGGAAATAAATTTTTATTGTTCCCATGTTTATTAGTATCACTGTTATTATTATTAAAGAAAAATCGTATACTGTAACAAACTTCCAAGCAGACAAAGTCGCGGGTAACTGCTAGTTCAATAATATTTTATTGTTTATACTATTACGTGCCTGTTTGCTCCGGCACTGCGCAAAAGCTGTACAACACCTTTTTACACGGTTTTCACGCCTTGAAAGTGTAGATCTAACTTAAAATATGACTGTTTTACAACGATATCTCACAGGACACGCAATGGACATTACAATCTGTTTCGGACCTCTGACGTATTTATCCAACTAGCTTATGAGCCTGTCAAAACTGACAGGTTTAACGGAGCCTTCTTACAAATAATTTCTTCCTATTAGTTCAAATAAATGCAATTCTTACTAAATGACGATCATAACCCAGTACATGTTTCGATTCTATTTTACATTGCGATACATTTGGGTCTGAATATCGTTTTTTTTTTTTTTTTTTTTTTTTTTTTTTTTTTTTTTTTTAAATCTTTAAACCCGATCACAATACAGCAAAGCCACACACTTAGTGACTGCTATGGTATAGAAGCAAACTAAGAAAAAAAACGATAACTTTTCTGATTGTCATGGACGTTGTCGCTGACGAAACTAAAAAAAAAAAAAAAAAAAAAAAAAAATTCACAGATTATTATCTTTACAAATTTAAATTAACTATAGAGACTGACATCACCATTCCGTAAAATTACACACTTCGTAATACGTCGATTGCATCCTAACTTCTAACGCTGAAAGCGTAAAATAGCTTAATACAAAAAATCTTTCTCTTTAGTTGAACCACAGAATGAAAGAAATTAGTGAAATATTAAGCTGCAACTTTAGAGTATACTCCCAAGAGAAAATAAAGTAGGATTGGTTACAGTTTAAAAATATTCCGCTTCATCATCCAATAACCGAGCGAGATATCTAAGCCTTTCAAGAAGTCTAAATGGAAAAAAAAACTAAATGCCTTTAAGCTTTTTAACATTTCATTTTTTTTCCCACATTTTAAACAAATGTTGTTCCACATTTAATGAAAGAAACAAAATCATTGATCTCTGCTTCAACACTTGATATCGTCATAGCGCCCCTAATTGCATTATGATTACAGAGTTCTTTGCGGCTAACAACATTCGCTGGTAAGTAGAAAAGTACTGTTCTTTCCGGCTGCATCTAATCCCGTTATAAGTGCCCCGTAACATCTCTTTCACTTCCTGCACGAAACACAGTGCCACAACTACGGAGCGACAATGTTTTCATAGACTCTACGTAAGACCTGCATTTTCTTCTTCCTTTCGGTTTTGGCCATCTAAGGACCACGAAAAGTAATCCTGTGCATTCATCTCGATGCTTCTCCTCTTGACTTCTTCATCCTCTCAGTTTGCTGTTTCCTCCCATCTTGTTATTACCTTTCCTCTTCTCCTGGAAACTCCTGAAATATTGTATCAATCCTCTCAAAGATTCCCTGACTTGTATTATAATTTCTGTTATTCCGATCTCTGTGTTATCTGTATTTATTCCTTGGATCCACTGGTTGTCATTCTTACTCTTGGAGAGGTGGTTGAAAGTTCTTTTTGTAAATCTGCTGTTATGCGTTCTCATTTTATCACAAAAAATTGCGATTCTCGTTCTTTTGATCATGTCTCATTTGCTTCTTACTTGTAGATCTTTATTGCACTGGTGCCTAAATTCTACCCGTTTTCAATGGTCGCCACATTTTACTCAAAATTTTGCATCCCTTTTATACTATCCCTTCTATTCCTACAGTTTGAGATGTCCCATTCTGTAGATCTCATTATTTATCAGTAACAAGAAATGTTGTCGTTAGATTCAGTAGTGTTATTACCATAAGGTATTTAATTTACATAAGTTCATATCATTTGATTTGAGTCCGGTTCTCGACCGACGAGGTTATCATGAGGAATGTTTAATATTATTACTTGTCATAGAAAGGATAATGGTTGTAACCTAGTGGACAGGCTAGTGAGTAATAAAGAATGTACTTTATTGAGGTCTGGTTGACGTTCAAAATAACAGACTTCCCTTGTGTTACCGAGTGTTTTGGGGCATTAATTTACTGAAGTGATGGAGAGCTTCTCGGATATAGTAGAGGTTTGTTTAAAACAATGGACACAGTGTTACATTGTGAGCTCCCCTGTGTGGATGTTCGACGAATGAAAGGTTTCTTTGAGAGCCCCAATCATAAAATGTTCCAGCCGAGCTGTCAGACATTTCGCAGACGTCGCTGGCGAAGAAACATTCTTTAACAATAAACTGTTTGTTCTTAAGAAGTGCAGCCCACAGAGACTATGGTTATATGGAGGGGGGTGACCTACCAAGAAAATGACGCTGGTGGTGGGGTTATCCCAGCCAATGGAATTCATTCTCGCTGGTTGCTGATATTTTTGTTTTTTTTTATTATATATTCGACCAATCGGGAGAGAGAAGAGGAACGAACTCCGCCCAAGGCGAGTCTACGAGGAAGGCAGAATGGACGGAGGATGACATTCGATGTCGGACCGGCGGAGACTGGACGAGAGGGACTCTGGTTTCGGCGACGAGACAGCAGCGGGCGATCTGCGCTGCTTAGGACACGTTGCTGAGGTCCCGAGGGTGAGGACGAGCTGCCGGCTGTCGCGGAGGAGAGACTCCAGACGCCACTCCACCCTTCGCTCAGCGGGTCGACTACCTGGCCTGCCGAAACACGACGCAGCTCTGCAAGCCCCGTCGCCGCGGTCGTCGACACAGCCCTCCTCGCGGGTCACCGACACGACTCTTCTCATTGCGCTGCTCAACATTACGGTAACGCAATCGTCTACAGAGACCACAACGAGCTCCAACAAAATTAAAGAACTGTAAATTCCAGTACCAAAGAGGGAACAACCATTTACCCATTCAAGTAATTGTTTTTCCGAAATAACTTTGCTTTCTATGTATAAAATCAATAAAATCAGTATGTTTCTCATTAATAATTCATGTTTCACTTGTTATTAATGTGAAGGACCACCTCGGAAGAGAACCCCACCCACAATCATTTATTTTGTATTAATCAGTAAACTGTTTATAAAGTAGTTAATCCCAAGACATACAGAGCGGGACACTACATAATTGGCGCCCAACTCGTGGCTTACGATGGTCAAAATTCACATTTTAACCCTCAAGTTGAATTCAAAATTTTTATTGGAGCTTGTTTTGTTTAGTTTAATTTTTCTCACTTCATGAGATATTTAGTTAATGCTTGAATATGCATGTCAGCTAATTTCAGATGGCGAAGCAGGTGAACTTCTGTCTTGGCGGATGAATGATTTGTGTTTCTTGTATTTGATGTTTGTTTTCCTTTGGTAGAGCTTGTAGAATATACAGTGTGTATTTTCTTTCCAGCTTCAGCTTAATGCAGTCCGGTGTTCAGATGTTGTGTCAATTATTTCATTTGTTTTATCATATTTTGTTGTGTCTTAATGTATTGAGTTTTCTGATGGTATACTGGTTTCACTGAAATTTGTTGTGGTATGTTCGTTGCAATGCGGCGTTGTTTCATTTGTTTGTCTTCCTTTATTGTGATTTGACGTGGGGTTATATTGTCATTTCTTATGGTATGCCGGATTGATTACAATTGTTTCGTATATGAGCCGTGTTTTCTGTTGCTGTGTTAAATTTCATTGCTTGTTGTGATAAATTCTGTATTATTTTTAAGTCCATTTTACATTAATGCGATTAAGGAATAGGATCATCAATATGAATGCCGAGGAAAATTCTGTGTTACCGGGGACAAGTGTTGGAGTCGAACCGGTTGATCAATCCGAAATACACGAAGTTGTAGATTCGTTATTACCAACCGATAACTTAAATTCACGGGAAGAAACTGTTGCTGAATTGCAACCGATAATTTGGGATCAATAATGGATTTTTTGAGAGGCATGCAGTCCGAAATAGAATCACAAGTCCATGATTTTCGAACTGAAATAAAATCACAAGTCCTTGATTTTCGAACTGAAATAAAATCACAAGTGGATGATTTTCGAACAGAAGTGAAGTCACAAATGGAAAGGGTAGATTCGCGGTGTGACGCAATGGATCGGAAATTAAATGAAGTGACATCGCAAATGGATGATTTTCGGGGAGAATTTGCTGCAATAAGAACAGAACTGAGATCCGAATTTCGTACAATTCTCGAACAAGAATTGAACGCTTCCAAGGAGGGAATGTCGGAAGAAATAAAATTATTGCAAAGTTCAAATCTTTCTCTCGAGGCAGACGTAAAGGAATTGAAAGATGGGCAAGAAAAATTAACCGAACGTTTGGAAGAAACGCGGGAACGAACCAAGCTATGTATTGATGATTTACGTTCTGAAACGCAAGCATCGGAGGTGAAGATAATTGATATAAAAGGCGGTATGGACAGAATGCGGAGTGACGTGGCACAGAACAGAGCGTAAATCGAGGCAATTCGCCGAGAACAAATTAAGCTCTCGACACAGTCGAAAGAAGGAACGGCTGAAATAACATCCGAAGTTTGTGAAGAAAGCATACAGTCAGAAGAGGGTGAAATGTCGGGAAGGAGTGCGCTTCCGCCGGGAACAATTTACTTACCATTACCCAGGTACGGAGCAAAGAGAAATGTGAACCCGAAAGCATTTCTAAAGAAATTAGAAGGTTACTTTAAGATCAAAGGCGTCCCGGAAGGGTGTAAAATGTTGATTTTGGAACATGTGCTGGATGCAGAGGAACGCTCGTGGCTGGAGGTTAATTGTAATGACCGCATGAAGTATTCAGAGTTCAAGGAAAAGTTCCTTAAGACCTATTGGAGCCAGACGGAACAAACGGACCTCAAAACAAAGATATACCACGGGAAGTATCTGCAAAAGGGAACGCAGACAATGTCAGCATACGCACAGGAGCTGATTACTTTGGCTCGATACTTGGACCAGCCTATGACGGAGTCAGAATTATGCAGCGCGTTGCGTTCGCATTACCCCAGACATGTTCAACAGCTGCTAAATCCAATGTATGTGACGACGTTGGAACAATTTCAAGGCACATTGAACATGGCTGACGTGGATGAAAAGAAAAGGGTACGCCAAGAGGACAAAGCAGGACCAGATGAAAATCCCAGGGCAGAAAGGCAGTTACAATGGCCGAAAAAGCAGTGGCCTGCAAACCAAAATCGAAGGCCATGGCAACGAGATAACAATCCGCGTCCTGAATACGGGGGTGGTAATCGGAATCCGCAGTGGAAAGAAGCGCCGATTAGGTGATGGAACGGCGTGATGTGAAAGAGGAGAAATTGAAATTCCGACCTGAAGCAGAGAGACGCGACCACCCGGCTCGCGAACACACAGCTCGCGAACACACGGGATCGTCCATTGTTAATTCCGCGGAATGACGAGATTCCGAGGGCCCCGATAAGCAAAGCGGAAGTTTGTCAAGAGTAACAAGCTTAGCTTATTGGAAAAGGGGTGGATTGGAGCTTGATGAAGATATCGGAGAAGATTCAAGTTCTGAGGAGTCGAAACTACCCGAGTGCCCTCGTTTACAAGCTTCGGTATTTGATGTGCCTTGCACTATCCTTTTGGACTCTGGCAGTATGGTGTCTGCGATATCAGAGCAGTATTTGCATCGAGTGAAAGCCACAGGAAAGGAGTTGGAGATGGTAAGAGGAAGGCGCGTGGTACTTGTTCCGGCATTCGGGGCGAGGGAGCGGAAGTGTAACATGCAAGTGGGCTTGCAAATTTGCGTGGACGGAGCATTGTTCTCAATGATCGCGTTAATCATAGCCGGCTTAAGCGTGGACATTATCGTGGGATGCGACACTCTCGCAAAGAGGCGTTGTTGGGAAACGCACACAATAAGAAATTTAGTGAGCGCAGAACTTTCGTGGGCTACCACACAAGCCGGACTGGGCATTAAAGTGTTTTGTCGGACGCCTGCGAGCGCTCGGCGCCTGCAAAAGCGGAGCGGGTAGGCAACCTGCTACAAGAAAATATCGCAGCGGTTAGTCACGAAAGAAATCTCGTGCTAGATACGCTTATTTCGAAGCTGCGTGGTGTGAAAGAATTGAATGCTGAGCAGAAAGAAAGGGTGACGAGCATGTTGCTGAGGAATCTAGATGCATTTTCGTATCGCCCGGGAAAGGTTAAAGGAATAATATACAACTTTCGTCTCAAGGACGACGCGCCGATTAAAGGCAGAACGTATCCCATTCCACATAAACACCGACAAGCTGCACGAGAAGTAATTGAAGCATGGGAAGAGACAGGCATAATTTGCAGAGCGTCATCACCACATCTGAATCCTTTAGCCGCCGTGGTTAAAGCGACGGTAGCTTAAGACTATGTCTTGATGCTAGAGCATTAAATGCCAGGATGGAAAGTGATGCAGAGAGGCCCGAACCGATTAAAGACCTGACCAGTAGATTCCACGGAAAGAGGTGGCTCTCCACTCTGGATATAACATCTGGATTTAATCAGATAGAATTAGGAGAATCTTGTCAGCCATACACGGCCTTCTTGTTCGAAGGAAAACAATTTATGTTTCGACGTCTACCATTTGGCTTGCGTAATTCTTCAAGTGTGTTTGTGCGTACCATGAACGCAATCTTACCTGTAGAATGAAAGAATTTTGCACAATCTACATAGATGATATTTTAATCGGCTCAGAAACCTTTCAGCAGCACTTAATTCACCTCGAGGCCCTGCTCGAACTGCTCCAGAATTATGGAATAACCTTACGCCCGGATAAGGCCGCACTATGCACACAGGAAGTAAAATACTTGGGTTTTATAATCACACCTGACGGTATAAGACCGGCGGAGGACAAAATCAAGGAGATTATGGATTTTCGGCCGCCCACGAGGATACGCGAATTACGCCAATATCTCGGTGTCTGTTCCTATTACCGTGGTAACATACCGAACTTTTCGGATCTTATGGGCCCGCTATATAAGCTTCTGAAAGGGGGACAGAGTTGGGAATGGACAGAGAAACAACAGGAAGCTTTCTTAAAGTCTAAAGAAGCTTTCAAGCAATCTGTCTGTTTGTCCCATCCTAATTACGAACGTGATTTCTATTTATACTGTGACGCAAGCACAGAAGCTATCGGATCATGCCTTCAACAATTAGATAACGAGGGAAATTTCCGAGTGGTAGCAATGGCAAGTAGAACATTAAGGGAAGCAAAAAACAGTATTTTTCTACTGAATTAGAGATGCTGGCTCTTTACTTCGCCGTTACCAAGTTCCGAGCTTATATTTTGGGTCACAAAACGTATTTACGCACAGACCATCAAGCGTTAACGTTTTTGCGGAACGCCCGGTACTCGACCGGAAGAATTACTAGATGGGCCCTAGAATTACAACAATATGATCTAGTGATTGAATATTGTAAAGGCAGCGACAACATAGTCGCGGACTGGTTAAGCAGACCTTCACACGGTCTTGGCGTGCGACCAACAGAAGCGTTGGTGGCGGTCATTCGTTTATACGAGGGGCAGACTGCTCGAGAGATAAGACGAGAGATTATCTGCGCGCAAAAGGCACAAGAGGACATAAGAAATGTGCGAGTCTTTTTGGAAACTGGTGAGAAGGGAGAGGATGTGCGTGTTCGAAACACCGCTATGCTGTGTACAATGGACAGTGGAGTTTAATATGTAAATGGAGACTTTCCCGGCGTATTGATTCAATAAAAGTTTCTCGGGAGTCCAGCCGGATGGTGTCATAAAACTCCCGAGAAACTTTATTGACAGTGGAGTTTGCTTTAGAAGAACGAATGCCAGTGAAAAATGGAAAATTTGGTTGCCTCGGGACATGCTCTCTAAAGTTGTGAATCTCTACCACAGGCATTTTGGTCATCAAGGAACAAGGAAGCTGTACGCCATGATGCAACAGGAATGGTATCATCGGTCTTTAAAGCGTAAGGCAGCGGAAATCACCAGAGCGTGCGACCTATGCCAGCGAGTTAAACATCCTAACATTCGTTATGTTGGAGAGTGCCATCCAGTAATTACAGATAAACCTAATCAGCTGGCCTGTGTAGATTTTTATGGCCCCCTACCGAGGTCGCAATTTGGTCGACAGTACGTCTTTATTATTGTCGATGCATTCTCGAAATTAGTGAAACTATATCCGACATCGCGCACACGTACACTCCAGTGTTTAGATATCATCTTGCGGCAGTATATACCCGAGTGCGGTAAACCTCTCTGCGTGTTAAGTGATAACGCCACGATATTCACAAGCAAGCGATGGGCTGAGGGCTTGCAACGGCAAGGCATACGACCTATATTTAGCTCGATTCGTTCACCAGAGTGTAATTTATCTGAGAGATACCTACGTCAGATAGGAGTATACTTTCGACTTCTGATTAAAGACAGACACACCACATGGCTGAAGCATCTCCCTGAGATTGAACGGTTCTTCAACACCACCATTCACTGTAGCACAAACTGCAAACCAATTGAGCTGCACTTCGGCCGGACTACGAAGACATTAGCCGAGGAACTAGTAAAACACCCAAATGATGGATGTGCGGAAAATTGGATAGAGAAGCAAGAGAAGGAAAAGAATTCCTTCTGGAGAAGGCAAAACCGACGCCAGGAACGGGAAAATAGACAGACTACACAAAATTTGAAGTAGGAGACTTAGTTCTCTTAAAATGTCCAAAGCAATCGGATGCTACCAAGAAGCAGATTTCAAAATTCTTCCATTTGTTCTATGGGCCTTATCGGATTAAGGACTTGGTCGCACCAAACGCGCACCTGCTAGAGGATGATACTCGAGTAATAGGAGTATATAATACCAGGAACCTGAGACGGTATTATGCGGGTTCTACACACCCAGATTAATGTGCAGCGAAGAGAGAAATAGGTTGTAGGGGCAACGATATTAAGACGAATACCAAATCACGTACTTTTGTAGAATCAAACTTTCTTGGTTTTGTGCACCTGGAAAATTTGAGCTGGTGATTCATGAAGTTTTGAGCTCGTACATGTGACCTTGATACATAAATGTATATGATTAATCAGTAAGGATTTTTAAGTTTAGTCGGTGCATTCTAGGTAGTTAGTGGGAATATACTCGAAAGTGAGTGAATATATTTAATTGTACTTTGGTAGAAGGAATAAAATTGCTGCATATGCAAATTAGCTGTATATTGTCTCGTTTGTAGTTTTACATATTTCCAGTAGGTTTTAATGAAAGCCTTACAAGATATAAGAGGGAAGGAATTGCTTTTCTGGGAGACAATAGAGGAAGCCGATGTTTAATTCCGGCAATAAAATTCAGTAAGCAGAGATAGTGGGATGATCTATAAAAAGGTTTTCTGTTCAAAGAAACAACTTCCTCTAACGTTAATCATGTGTTCAAAGGACAGTAATGCACAGTAGCATAACAGTTTTGTGAATTAATATTGTTCATGAATTAGGAATTTGAATCGTGTAATTCCAGAAATAAGTTGCAGTATTGTAAAAAAGGCGAGAGGTTAACAAGGTCAATCAGTCATTTAAATTTGCAAGACATGCAGGGAAAGGAAGTAGATTAATAAATAATTTATATGACAACACCAAAGCTAGTAGCAGTGAATAATAATCGAGAGTATTGTGACGAGCGAAGTAAAATGCGGTATAAAA
Source organism: Vandiemenella viatica (assembly GCA_031002005.1). Lineage (NCBI taxonomy): Eukaryota > Metazoa > Arthropoda > Insecta > Orthoptera > Morabidae > Vandiemenella > Vandiemenella viatica. The sequence goes on from JARYHS010011408.1 coordinate 194,263,899, forward strand.
CGGAGAGTAGGATTTAGAACTGAGCAAAGCGTACATGTTTCCTGTGTCTGATTTACTTGCCCATGGTAATAAAAATGGTGCAATGTAATTGAGTAAGCTACGGACGTTTAGGTCTAGATGCCTTCAGCATGTTCTACATGGCAAATGAGGTAAGACTATGATTAGAGAGCGTTGTGCATTTCTAGCGTTCTGTGTTGCTTGAATGAAAGAAGGTTGATACCTTTCGTTTCACTTTGTAATGACGATAAATGTCATGAATTCTCTGAGTGAGAGAGAATTAATTTGCAAATGGAAAGTAGCATCATGTTGATAGCTGAGATACAGTAAGTGTTATAGTCAGACAGGAATACGCAAATACGCAGTTCTACGTCTAGCGCTTCGCAAAGTACGTCTAATTAATGTACCGTGGACGTAAGAAAATATGATGCTTAACTAGTGGAGTAATTGCATGCTAGATAACTAATTCCCTTTTCGTGTGAGATCAAGTTTCACATCTAACAATATATTGCAAAGACAGAAAACGATTTCTTAAAGATATTTATCGCTAAAGTTGAGTTTTTAGAAATGGTAGTCATTTCATCTTAGCTGCATTCGCGTTAATGGTTACTGAAATAGCGTTGAACTGTTTTGGCAGCGTTGTTAAAAGGAATAAGCAAAATCATCTAATTTTGTAGAATAAGTGCATGTGTAGAATAGGTAAGAACTTTGTGTTTTATTTAAGTAGATTTAGATCTATAGCAATATTGTGGTATGAATGTGTGATAAACCTGAGCTAATGACAGACGATTCATCACCCCGCTAGATGAATAGACACTAGCATCATGTTCGGGAATGTTTAGATTCGCATTGTAGTATTTTTTTTAAGAGGAATATTTTAATAAAGAATCAAGAACTTTCCAAAATTGATAAAGCAATTTCTGAAAAACCGGGAACGTGGGTAAATGAGATGTCCCATTCTGTAGATCTCATTATTTATCAGTAACAAGAAATGTTGTTGTTAGATTCAGTAGTGTTATTACCATAATGTATTTAATTTACATAAGTTCATTTCATTTGATTTGAGCGCTGTTCTCGACCGACAAGGTTATCATGAGGAATGTTTAATATTATTACTTGTCATAGAAATGATAATGGTTGTAACCTAGTGGACAGGCTAGTGAGTAATAAAGAATGTACTTTATTGAGGTCTGGTTGACGTTCAAAATAACAGACTTCCCTTGTGTTACCGAGTGTTTTGGGGCATTAATTTACTGAAGTGATGGAGAGCTTCTCGGATATAGTAGAGGTTTGTTTAAAACAATGGACACAGTGTTACATTGTGAGCTCCCCTGTGTGGATGTTCGACGAATGAAAGGTTTCTTTGAGAGCCCCAATCATAAAATGTTCCAGCGGAGCTTTCAGACATTTCGCAGACGTCGCTGGCGAAGAAACATTCATTAACAATAAACTGTTTGTTCTTAAGAAGTGCAGCCCACAGAGACTATGGTTATATGGAGGGGGATGACCTACCAAGAAAATGACGCTGGTGGTGGGGTTATCCCAGCCAATGGAATTCATTCTCGCTGGTTGCTGATTTTTTTTTTTTTTTTTATTATATATTCGTCCAATCGGGAGAGAGAAGAGGAACGAACTCCGCCCATGGCGAGTCTACGAGGAAGGCAGAATGGACGGAGGACGGGCACTTGATGTCGGACCGGCGCGGCGGGGACTGGACGAGAGGGACTCTGGTTCGGCGCGACTAGACAGCAGCGAGCGATCTGCGCTACCGAGGCCACATTGCTGAGGTCCCGAGGGTGAGGACGAACGGCCGGCTGTCGAGAAGGAGAGACACCAGACGCCACTCCACCCTCGCTCAGCTGAAGCGACTACCTGGGGTCGGCCCAAACACGACACAGCTCTGCCCGCCGCCGCGGTCGTCGACAGCCCTCCTCGCGGGTCACCGACACGACACATCGCATGGCCTGTGCTGCTCAACATTACGGTAACGCAATCGTCTACAGAGACCACAACGAGCTCCAACAAAATTAAAGAACTGTAAATTCCAGTACCAAAGAGGGAACAACCATTTACCCATTCAAGTAACTGTTTCATCGAAATAACTTTGCTTTCTATGTATAAAATCAATAAAATCAGTATGTTTCTCATTAATAATTCATGTTTCACTTGTATTAATGTGAAGGACCACCTCGGAAGAGAACCCCACCCACAATCATTTATTTTGTATTAATCAGTAAACTGTTTATAAAGTAGTTAATCCCTAGACATACAGAGCGGGACACTACATAAATTGGTGCTCAACTCGTGGCTTCCGATGGTGAAAATTCACATTTTAACCCTCAAGTTGAATTCAAAATTTTTATTGGAGCTTGTTTTGTTCAGTTTAATTTTTCTCACTTCATGAGATATTTAGTTAATGCTTGAATATGCATGTCAGCTAATTTCAGATGGCGAAGCAGGTGAACTTCTGTCTTGGCGGAGTGAATGATTTGTGTTTCTTGTATTTGCTGTTTGTTTTCCTTTTGTGGAGCTTGTAGAATATACAATGTGTGTTTTCTTTCCAGCTTCAGCTTAATGCAGTCCGGTGTTCAGATGTTGTGGCCATTATTTCGTTTGTTTTATCACATTTTGTTGTGTCTTAATGTGTTGAGTTTTCTGATGGTATATTGGTTTCATTGAAATTTGTTGTGGTATGTTCGCTGCAATGCGGCGTTGCTTCATTTGTTTGTCTTCCTTTATTGTGATTTGACGTGGGGTTATATTGTCATTTCTTATGGTGTGCCGGATTGATTACAATTGTTTCGTATATGAGCCGTGTTTTCTGTTGCTGTGTTAAATTTCATTGCTTGTTGGGATAAATTCTGTATTATTTTGAAGTCCATTTTTACATTATTGCGATTAAGGAATAGGATCATCAATATGAATGCCGAGGAAAATTCTGTGTTACCGGGGACAAGTGTTGGAGTAGAACCGGTTGATCAATCCGAAATACACGAAGTTGTAGATTCGTTATTACCAACCGATAACTTAAATTCACGGGAAGAAACTGTGCTGAATTGCAACCGATAAATTTGGGATATATAGACATACAGAGCGGGACACTACAAGCTACATTATAATTATCAGTGCAGTCCGCGCGAGTTTGTTGAACAGGATAGCCATGGCATAGGGACGTACAGAGGTTTGACAAAATAATATGAACACCATGCGATAGAGTACCAGGTTGTTGCATGTTGGCACCACTACTTCCGTGTGAATACTGATGCATACTGATGTGGCAGGTCTTGTAGGTTATGTGTCAGTGTATTATACGATTTGTTCTGTGATGGTTATAACAAGTGGTCGGTGAAATGCGTGATCTCTCAGACTTCGAAAGAGGGCAAATTGTTGGAGCTCGGTTATCGGGAGTGTCTGTGACAAAAACAACTGAACTGTTTAACGTCTAACGAGCGACAGTATCCACGGTAATGACACTATACACAAAACATGGTAAAACATCGTCGGCGAAGAGGTGTAGTGGACGAAAACCAAAGTTAACTGTCAGCGTTCGACGAACATTAAAAAGGATTGTGGCCAGACAACACAATACTACCGCAGCAAAAGTGACAGCAGAACTCAACATACACCTGTGTAATACTGTTTCGACAAAAACACTATGGAGGGAGCTCCACAAAGCTAACATTCATGGAAGGGATGCAATTGCAAAACCCGTTATAACGGCTACCAACGCTAAGCTGCGAAACAAGTGGTGCAACGATCATAAAAACTGGACACTTAATGACTGGAAGAATGTGGTATGGTCCAATGAATCGTCGTTCGCATTGTTTCATTCTAATGGCTGGGTTTATGTATGGAGAACACCAAAAGAAGCCTACGATCCGGACTGCCTGCGTCCAACAGTCAAGTTTGGGGGAGGTTTCGTTATGATTTAGGTGGCTATACATTGGTATTCAGCTGGTCCTCTCATTCACATCACTGGCCGGATAACTGCGAATGAATATCTTGACATCCTCAGTGATGAAGTTTTTACTATGACTAGAATACTGCTGCCAAACACTGCCATCTTCCAAGATGATAATGAACCCATACACAAATCCAAAAATGTTCTGTCCTGAATATCATCAAACATCTTCGCTGACCAGCACAATTGCCAGAACTCAATATAACTGAACAGTTGTGGGGAGTTTTGGAGCAGAGAATAAGGTGCAGATTTCCACCTCCAGCATCATTGTAACAATTGGCGAATGTTGTGGTATAATAATGGGACAACATTCCGTTGGAAACTATTCAGACACTCTAAATTTATTCCGCTTCTACAAGCAAAAGGTGGCCCAGCATCATATTAATAAATCAGATGTATGTAAATGTCAGGTGTTCATATTATTTTGTCCAACCCCTATAGGGTGCCGAGGCACCAGCCTCAAGTTTGAGTGGAATGAAAGAAGTATAGATGAGTTGAAAAATATTAATAGTAAAGAGGAAATTTGTGAAGACTTTGTAAATTTGATTTGCTTTGCAACGAGTTCTACAATAAATGAAGCTAAGCGTATATTGTGTGATTGTTTGTACAATAATAATACCTCTCACTGAAGTATCTACGAAAAAGAACAGTACTGATAAAAAGATAAAGAAAGCAAATTAAAGTGAGTTTAGTTTTGAGAGAAGTGGGAGGAGAAGACAACCTGGTTATACGCTTGAAACAGAAGAGGGCCAACTGTTAGAAGCGAGAGTAGGGATGTTGCAATTTGGCTTACCACTGTCAGGATAGTGAAGTTAGCAGTGATAGCTCTTATTTTGCTGTTCAGAAAACGGGGACACACTTTTATTTTGCGTATACACAATTGTCCTTCGTCTCAACAATATGGACCGAAATTTTTTGGACGACCTTATTATAGGTAATGTTTCCTTTTCAGTGACAGTATGACCCTTCTGAGGATTTTAGTCCCCGGCTTGTAAAAGCAATAGTCCTGTTTTCAAATTGAATAGCTGTTGGTACCTGTTCGAACACAAAGGAAATCACGACTCATGACTGTACAATGTCACACGCGTCGCGAGTTCCTCTTTAATTTTTATAAAAATCAACCTGACATTGACGGGTCCACTTCCAGATGTTTTTCTTTGTTAAGTTTCCCAAAAGCCTGCTTTTTACTAAGTGATTTGAAACAAATTTTCTAAAAAACCTACATAGCCCAGAAAAGCTTTTCATTTGGGTTTTGATCTTAGGTACTTGAAACTTTTTCGCGGGCTCTAATTTCTTTTCACAAGGGAATATTTCTAGAGGCGAACACTATGTCCCAGAAAATTAATCTTGCTTTTCAGAAACACGCAATTTTTAATTTCACTGTCATGCCTCCTTTTTACAAAGCATCGAATACCTTCTTCAATAATGCCAAATATTCTTCCAGAGTTTCCTTTGTTATTATTAGATGATCGACATAAATAACGATTCTGTTTAATCTAAAACGCTTATGAATATGGATACTGCAATATTTAACCAAAACTGTAAAACTCGGCGGTAAACTTCCTTGAATACACTGAGATTGCAACTTGAAAATAGGAAGCAGAAGTCCAGCAACCTTAGGAACTTTTTATTTTTGAACTATAACAACAGTTCTATTTTAAGTAGATGGTCCCTCTTCGTTATTAAGGATTTGTTAAGCCTTCGGACATCGAATACTAGGCGCACTGACTGATCCGCCTTACTCACTACTGCCAGAGGACTGTTACGTGCACTCGTGGATCGCTCTATAATCTTCCAGTCAATCATCGTCTATAACTCCTGTTCCACCAAGTGACGTTTCGCCGAAGGTATCGGGTACGGTTTTACAAAAATGTTTCCTCCTGCTGAAGCTGGAATTTGTAAACATAATCCCATAGAAGGTCAGGTTTGTCCGAGGAAACCTCTCTACAATCTACAGTTCGTTTCCTCACGGGTCCCCTCTATTCAATTGGCAGCTCTTGTAGTCCATTTAATTTATCTTATAAAATTTTATCCTTTTGACAAATACTTCCTTAGTTTTGTACTCTCGCATAATCGAAAAACGCTTTAGAAACTCGGCTATTCTCAACATAGAAGAGGATTTGTTTATGATTTCACGAACAGTTTTGCGCATCTCAAACAATTATTGTAAAATGATACGTTTAGAAAAGTATTGTTTTCCTTATTTCATCACTTTTCACAAATGTGTACGATATTTTGATAAAATTATGTTAATATTTCGTTGAAGTTTTTGCATACTGAAAGCTCAAAATAAGGTTTTATATAAGTTTCTCTCAAATGGTTTGTAAATATTAAATTAAACAGATATTTTAAAACATTAAACACACGTTTTTGTCCATATTCGAAGTTTGTGATATATAATTGTAAAATTTATTTATTTATTCCTGATATTA